>VZRF01007607.1:0-229957 GCA_013396875.1 Vireo altiloquus
CACATTAAAGTTACCAGCAGCCATGCACACCCTGATCTTTCATCTTTCAACAGTGAAACCTTCTCGTTTCACACATCCTGCACTCCCAAGGCCCAGCACTTTCTCTCCTCTCACTGCAGTTTTATTGCTTTGTCCAGAAAGCAAAAAGATATTCCCTTAACAAATGGGTTCTGTGTTTGTTTAAAGCCTACAAGGCCCGTGAACCTCCTTTATCTCACTGAGTCTTCATCTCCCTCCGTCGTTCCTAATGAAAACCATAATAGTCACTGCATTCCAGATGACCTAGCACGGAAAGTCTTGGAATACATCACTTATTTTGTGAACCTGAAGATTAAAGGGCCACTGTATCTTAGGTTACATTCTCCAGTTGGGAGTGCATTCCCATCTCCAATTCATTAGGAGTTAATTCCATATTTCAGCTCTTCCCATTGATGAAAAACATTTATAATAATTCCACACACAAACAGTGGAGTCAGACAATATAAATCCTCTGCTTTGGAGTTTCTCCTTTCCTGTGGAATATTCCAAATCTTTTCTGTCATCCTGGGTCTCCCTGATGTTTTTTTAACTTAAATTCTTCCCAAGGAAATGCTGATCCTTTGAAGTGACAGAATGTTTAGGTTTGGTGATTGCTGAGGATCCTGTGCAAGAGTTGCAAGAGCTCAGTTCTCACCAAGAGCACAAGGCAGGGTGCAGATTGCACCACAACAACCTGAATTTATCCCTCAAAGCCTCTGCAGATTTTTCAGACGAGCAAAGGCTGTAAGACAGTGAGAGAGGATGATGAAAGAAACTTTAAAATGTATATGAAAAAACATCTGAATAAGTGCCCAAGAATAATTTCTCAGAGTTGTCTGTGGCAATAAAAGGATCAAAGCACAGATGGCCAAAGTGGTGAGAAGTGAAATTTTGGTTACACCACACTTTTGTGCCTTTATATTCTTGGAAAAAAGAGCATCTGCAATTATCAACACTGTGGGAGAGGTACATGGGAATTCATATTCAGAGTATAACTATTCCTGATAGCTAATCAGTTTATGGACACTGGGTTTAATTAGTTCATTCTGTAATTGACCCAAATTTCACCAATGCAAAGAAGCTTCTCCTGTTTAAAAGAGTAAAGACACTGACCAGCTACTCCAATTCTCAAACCATCTTTAAATCATAAGTGCATCTATACTTTTATTTATATACACCTAAAAACAGACACTAATTTAAATCGAGTTGCCAGGGTTTTTTCCTCTGAGGTCTTTTTTCCTCATTCATTTCATGGATATGATTTTGTCTTAATCTTAAAAATGTCTAAAAACCACAAACCAATTCAGTTGGTGTGCCTGCCTGCAGCTAGAGGAGAAAAGGACACTTTTTGATAGGTATTACACACTTAATACAGATCCAAAGGTGATGCAGTAACAGCTTCTTCATTATTGCCTGGCTGAACCTTCGTCTGAACAGATGAGGAAAAGACCATGAGGGGTAAATAGTCAGGGAAGAGAAGGAGAGAAGAAAGAAAAAAGGAAGAAATTTGTATTTTCACATCTCAGCAGGTGGTTTTTTACAGGTTGCATTCTCTGGATTTGCTGCGTTCCCTTCATGGCAGCATTTCTGCAGTCTGTAAACTCACAGCAGGAAATTTATCAATTAAATTGCTGATGCTCAAATGAAGTTCTTGGTGTTTTAATTTCTAGCTGAGCTCTGCCTGCCTCCACCCTGTGAACCTGAGAGCAGCTCCTGGCATTCTCTGTTCTGGCACAGACAAACTTGGTCGAGAGATCCCAATTATGGCCCCAATCTTCCTGGGTTTCCTGACCTCTAGCCCCAGTCGTGGAAGTTCTATGATGGTGCCAGGACTCATCATTTTTAGGAAAATCTATTCCTGGTCCTCCTGGTGATGGGAAAAATTTTGAAAACATTGGATAAAAAGGACTGAAAACAAGAAGGTGAAGTGAAGCAAAAGGGCAAGAGGACAGAAAGAATTTCAGTCTAGGAAATAAATAAATCTTTTCTCCCTGCCTTTGCTATTTTAATTTTATTTTAGATTGGGATTATTTTTTGACTATGAACTCCTTGTCATATATAAATGTAGGTACCTATGGTCTCTTTGCACTCAGGATGTCCAGGAGCTCATCTAACAAAAATACTCAATGCATATTAATATTATTGGAGAAAATACTAAAGAAAATGTTTGTGCTTCACAGGCGCTGGAAATAAAAATATGCTTCTTCTGCATGAGTGGCCAAGTGCATCATTCCAGTGCAATACTGCCAAGAACCTGCAAAGTGCTTTGGGTTTTGTGTTAGCAGTGAACTGTGGTTAAATAAAGTTCATTTTTTACTATCATTTAGTCTCAAAAGAGTGAATAAATAGCGACTAGAACTCCAAACCAAAAGATATTAGGTTAGGCAGGACACTTGTGGTTAGAATTTTGATATGTGCTATTCCAGAAATAAATAAGCAATTTTTTTAGTGACGGTAAATCCTTAATTATAACATCTAGCAATTTTAAACCACGAAGCTTAAAAGCTGGTCTTTGAAAACTTAGAGAAACTGAATCTTCTGAAACATTGTCTGGCACCACAGGTAACCCTTTCATTCTCCCCTCTTTTTTTCTTTTTTTTTTTTTCCTTGAAGTAGGTGGTACCTTCCATCATTAAACTAAAGAATTTCTCGGTGGAACATCTAAAGCATGACATTGATGAGACACAGTTAACCTGCACTCCTGTCTGCTGCAGAGCAGGGGAATAAAAGCTTTCTGGTATGTAAGTTCAAAGAAATGGACCTTTTACCAGATTTGAACAGTTGTCTTGGGAATGCAGATTTATGAAAATCGATCCCCTGTCTTTGTCCACGGGAACAATGTGCCTTTCTTCCCCACATTTTCCCCCTGTCTATTCCACTGAGTCAGAACTTCTTCAGAAAACTTATTTTAATTAATAGAGGATACCCTTGCAGCCACAAGGTTATAAGATGTCTCTGACAAACCTCTCTTTGGCTACAGTCAAAGAGGGAGATATTTAGACTTCACATTCAATTTAAAGCAGAGGTCAGAGTTCAAAAGTGTAGTTTGCCCTTGTCATGTTCCATTTGGAATTCAAATAGTCAGAAAAACAAAAGGCAAAATGACACATTGCCATCACTGGGATCCTCCAGGCTGCTCCAAAACAGACACAAGGGGAGAAGGAAGGACATTTCTAATGGCATTTATTGGGATATATTCCATATAATCTCTGCATTCTAAAATAACCCAAAATAATCACACCAAAAAAGCAGGTGTACACTGACTGTGACTTCAAAACTACTGGCACTGGAGATAAACTTAAATAAGTTTATTTCTTTTTTGCCTTTAACAACCTTAATGGAAACAAATAACTCTAAATCAGAATTTAGGTAAGGCAGATTTTTTTAAAATGCCCTTATAGTGATTGCTGCTGTACATGAAATTTTCCTGCCATTGCCATTTGGTCTGATTATTCTGTGGGAAGAAACAGTAACAACTTGATTTCTGCCATTTTCCTGAAATGAAACAATGAAAATGAGAAAACAGCAGGTTATGTACATTACCAAAATGCAAAATATTTTAGGATATTTTCCAAATATTTGATCATACAATTTTTGCTTAAAATAATTGCACTCTTGGGAAGCACTCCAGAAATATTTTCCTCCTCACGATCTCCCAGTAGTCTCAAAATACAGTCAGAAAAGAAGAAGAGCTACAGACTGCGTTAGCAGCAGCTATAGAAGCCAGAAAAGCAGCTGAGATAATAAAAAATTGACAAACCTCACTCCTTTTCAAGCATTCTTACCATGTGGAATCTTCTATTTACACAAACGCACAACTCCTTTGACCATAAACACTTTTCTATTAAAATATAAGGACTGCACAGAACCTGTAGGACTCATCATTCATTCTTCATTTATTGTTCATCGCTCATCATTTATTGTTCTTCAGGCAGTCCTGCACCTTCAGATCTATTTCTGATCACCCTGAGCTCCTGGAGGTAACATTTATGTTTTCTCTGACCATGCCAGCTTCTGCTGAGGGTTCTCCTGAATTCCACAATCCTGGGCTCAGCAGCTCCCTGTAAGCCCTCCTGTGGCACGGTTTGAAGTCTAAACTCTAAACCCTGTTGGGTTCTGAGTGTTTATCATTCCCACATCTCCCTCGAGCCCCTGCTTTGGCTGCCCTGCAGAGCCCCACCTGTGTGTGCAGGACTCACCCAGCCCCAGCCCTATGTCTGCTCACAGAGCTCTGCTCCCAAATCGCTGCTGATTGACGACTGATCAGGTTTGTTTGGGTAAATCCATGCAGCCGTAAGGGCATTCCATGTAAATATTGAGAAGGGTGGCAGGGAGAGCACACTTTTCACTGAGCTGGGGTGTTTGGGACGAAACAAGGAGACAAAGCCAGGTTACTTCTTTCTGTTTCTTCTGAGTTGTGTCAGTGCTTGAGCTTGGAAAGGAGCTTGAAGAATACATAGACCCAGCCTAGTTAACCCCACTGGTCAACCAGCATCTGAAGTGGCAAGTATATCCAAGCCCTGGGGCCAAGACTTATTTTTTAAGGGCCACTAGTCCCTACCCTAAGGAGAGGATTTGCCCAGCCAGCACATTTTGAGCAGGAAAAGATGCTTTTCATTACAGATTTCTGCACAACACATGGGCTGTGGATGGACAAGGCCATGCACCACATATCCTACAGTGCAAAAAGAACCAGAAAAATGGTCCTTTTTCCCCCTCCCCCTTCATTTATCTTCATTAGATGTTTAATTATAACTGGCCTCTGGGGGATCTGATTGCTCCCACCATAGGACAGCTCCACCCCAGCTGAAGGTTTGAGAGCAGGCAAATGCAGGCAAACTCGTGTTGGTGCTGCTACAGCTGGGCCATGGGGTAGGAATTCCTGAGAGAAGAGCCTTTGATGGATATCAGCTCTCTGAGGCTGCCCACAGACCCTCAGCACACGTGCACTGGAATTCTCTCCATCCTGCCTTCGACACTGCTGCCACCCACAGAAATTATATTGACTTTTACCTATGAAATCCCATCTTTGGTGCCTTAAAGTCAGGCCCCAAGGTGTGAGTTACATAGCAGACATGCTAGAAATCCTGTCAGATTATTGCACGTGTTCCTTCAGACCTAACAATTTCTCTCTCCTTCCTAGATTCATTTAAAGCAACTTTAAAATGCAAATATTATTGTCAATAATAGCCTCTCTATTATTTCCAGGACTATTTTGTGTTTCAGTGCTTAGAAAATGACAAAACGTAAAAAAGCTTTTGGCTCTGCAAAACTAATTGTGATGTCTGCCTGGTAACTTATTCCAGTTCTTAAACTGCATTTAATTTCAGATATTTATATGCCTGGTCATCTTCACTGCCCAGCGTTGCATTATTGAACATCTCCTCAAAACCCCCCCAAAATTGTATTTTTTTTATAGTACAATATGCTGCTGGCTTCTGCTGAAAAACCTCTACTGACAAAATACCAGCCTCTGTCTAGGCTAGTCTGTGAGACAACTAATGATTTATTGGACAAATACAAGATTTTTAACAACAAGAAGCCTGAGAAGAGCTTGCTGCCTGGCTGTTGGAATCAGATTCCAGGCAGGGATCCTGCTCGGAGCTGTGTTGTACCCTTGGTGTCAGGAAGACGAATGAAAACCTGAAGTTCATCACAACAGTCAGACAGAACTGGGGAGAAATGTCACTTCCCTGACATCAAAGAATCCATAAGCAGCACTTACATTTTAAGTTCAGAGCGATCAAAGCACACAGACAGCATTTTAATGTTTGTTTCCATTTTTACAGCACACTTCTAATGTAGAGTTGTTGGGTTGTTGGGGTTGTTGGGGTTGGGGTTTTTTTTGTGCCAGACAAAGTAAGTTGCAGATATTTTCTCACAGCACAAGTTAATGTTCTCAATCTGTTTTTCCTTTCTGGGGTCTGCGTAGACAAATTCCACAGCAACATCTGATGATAAGATCAGACAGCAGTAGCAGAGACATTTTTAAATCATATTTACAATATGTCCCCTCTGGGCCCACCAAAGAGCAATCTTTCTCAGAACAATATATATTGGCAAATTTTTTTTTGCTCCATTTAGAGATAATTTTAGCTCTTCAGTGTCATGCAAATACACAGGGCTTTACTCAGATAAAACTGCTATCAAGGCATTGGGAGCTCTGCCAGGAAAAGAGCAAACAAGGCTCCTAAGAGGAATTCAGCTGGAGAAAGGCTTCAGGATTTGCTCTACTGGGTACAAACTGGTGCATTTTAAAATGCATATTTAAAAGACAATGAATAGATAAAAGGAATAAACAAAAGGCACCAAAATCATTAGTTTCTGAAGTCTAAATTTTCTTTAGACCCACCAAAATTTACATACATTTACATGTAAAATGAGGCTTTATTCAGCTCCTCTGCCTGGCAGCCCAGCAGGGAGCAGGACCCTCAGCAGCTCCCTCCCCACATTCCAGGGACCTTCCCCCTCTTCATTCCCAGCAGGGTGGGGAAGCCATGGACTGGTCCAGTTGGAATTGGTTCTTCTGGGTGGTGTGCTCAGGGGAACAGCCCAGATCTCTGCCCTCTCCTCAAAAAGGGTTTGTTTCATAAGAGAAGGAATCTACCTAGGCTTGTTACCCCTTGGCCAAGAAAATAAGGTGCTGCTGGACACCAAACACCAGATATACACAAGCAGAATTAAAGATGAAAATGTAATTCCAAATCCACAGCTGGGTATGGGTGTGGACAGTGGGAAGGTTTCTGCTGCTTGGACAGGTTTAATGCAATCATGTCACACATGCTCCTGCCTTCTGCTGGGTTCTGCAGGACCCAAATGAGGGAGATGAAAAATATGATCTCATTGCCGACTGGTGGATTTCCACCCCTGAAAAAGAAGTGACATTTTGAACTGCCAGAGGAAGGATATTGGACAAAATGGTCCATAAAGCAAAGAAAGAGATCAGTGCAGCAAGGAGATCACTAGGAAGGGGAAACCTTTCCTGTGGAAGGAAGGAGAAGAATTGGTAACCTGGGCTCAAAATGCTTCATACTGTGTGGGGACCTCTGTGGGCCCCCATGAAGTTGGTCCATGCCCAGGATGCTTTTTCTTCTCAATCTCTCATGTCAGGGAAAGATAACAAAAAGACTTCTTTGCTTCTTCAGGTTGTTTATTATATCTTATCAAAGGTTCAGGGCCTCAGGTGCACAATGGCTGCAGAGGCTTGGTGTGCAGAGATTATATCGTTTTTATTATCAAATAGGAAAGTTCTGTGTATATTATTTTGTTTCTAAATCCAATATATATCAATATTGTTAGCATGTATCTTCTAAACTAGATTCTTTCTACCAATCACTACATGATAGGAACTGAGGTCAGAGAAGAAAGGAAGGAGGAGAAGGAGAAGGAGACACTCTGAATTCTCCATCTTGTCCCCATATTAGTATATGAGGCAAACCCTAAAACTACAAACCCATTTTTCTGTGATGCATTAAACAACTATCTTATCATTTCTTTGGTGCTTTCTGCTCACCCAGAAGTGGGGGCAGTTTTTCCCACGGGCTTAGTTCCCAGGCTAAACCTTCTTGAGAGGCCTTGGGGGTGAATCTCATCCCCAAAAGATCAGGCAAAGGTTTTTTGACTTTCCTGGACTCCAACAATATTGAAAATGCACCAGACTGGAGAAGGATCCTCACTGACCCCCTTAAACCTTTCCTTAACATCCCTCTGAGGTGGGACAACAGCCCAGCTCTGCCCAGGACCCACCAGACACCACACTGGTGTCCCTAAACACACCACAGCTTGTGGGGATCTTGTGGATGAAAGTGATGTAAATATGAGATTATATTATCTGGTATTGTTATTGTAATTTTATGGCCATGTCTGTATACAGTGACTTAAAACTTTGTAAGCTCTTTTATTGTTTGGCTTTCACTGCCTTTAAGCATCTTAGTAAATTTATAATCCCTTTTCTTTAGCTTCTTTTTCTATCTCTTTGCTTGAAGACCTGGCATGCAATGAATCAAAAAAGGGATATTTATACCCATACTGTGAGAATGTTTACAATGTACAGAAAATTCTGTCTGTGGTTTGGTCTTTGTGTATTTTCAGAATAAATGACAGTTTTCCAAACGAACTATATTACTGTTGAGTCCACAGAGTCTGTATTTATGTAACTAAAATGCTTTTATTTAGACCTTTGCAACATGCCAAAATCAAAACTATTTTAATGAATGAATCAAAGTAGTGCAGCAAAGAAATCTGTAATGTATTATTGTTTCAAAATACAGATTTCTGTGAAAAGCTTCTCAGATACAAAGAATATGTTTGTTTTATGAAAAGCAATTTTGTTATTTTCATGCCCATTGTTTTAATAACAGAACTTTGATCTTGAAAATATTTTTGCATGAAACATGAATATGGTAATAGCCAAAGTTTCCATTTAGCTGCTGCTTCATGTTCCAAGAATATTGGGCTCCATTACATGTAGTACTTAATAATTCACATATGGGCTCCAGGCAACCTTCTTGACGTCTTGATGCAGACACTGTTCAAGTTTTCCAAATTTTTATTCAGGTACATAGATTTTCAAACTCAGGGATATCAATGGCATCACTGAGGGCCTGAGTTAATTTTCCCACTGCCATGACCTGCTTTGAAGGCCAGCAGTGTTACAGGAGAATGTTCCAGTCAGTCATGCAGATATTGAATGCTCCATGAGTTCCCCACACTTTATTTGCAGAGTTCCTTAACAGAGGAACACAAATATCTTGTATTAATTTCAGTCTTCTATAAAGTTTTGGAAACAAAGGAAGTACATACTAATATTCCATTTCCTTAATTCCCTTCAAAGGGATTTCCAGAAATTACAGCTAAAATCTGTGTTACTCTCATGCACTTGCCTCCTTGGGTTTACTCACAAGTGTAGGATCGTAGGAATGAATGAGTGAATGAGGAAAATCCCCTCCTTCCCACCCACAAAAGCTGCTGAAAAAAAGAAAAAGGAGGATTTTGTAAGTTTGTCTGGCACTTCCAGATGTTGAGCAGCCCTGCCTGACCACATATGGATCAGCTCTGCCATGCACCTGCAAGGAGAGCAGTGCCCCTGGGACTGCCAGGCCGTGATGGATGCGTGAGTAAACGGAGCCTGATGGATTTATGGAGCACGTGCAAATCATCTCTGCAGCACACTGTATATCACAGCTCTAACATTTACAGGAGCGTCAGCTCTGGGCTGTGCTCACTCCTGAAATGAGCCAGAGAAGTTTCTGGGATTCTGCATCCGCTCTCAGGGTGTGAATCAGTCAGGTCAAGGTGGATCAAGTTTTGGGAAGAGATCCATCACGGAGAAGTTAAAGATGTGGTTCAGGCAGCACCGGGGGTATTCTGAGCCTCGTGGTGGCAACCAAATTTGCTTTAAAAGCAGTTGGATACACACAGCCACATCAGGGCCAGAGAGCATCTGCCTTAGAGGGAGACTGATGTTGGGTAGAATGGTGCCCTGGGCTGAAACTTAGTCCTCATTAAGGAACAATTCCGATAAGATGAAGCCTTCCTCCCATCCCAAATCGAGTTCCTCAAGCTTGCACACTTTTCCAGCATCCTTGGGGTGAATAAATAAATCTTACCAATGGTTATGTGCCTCTAATATCACCTCTTGAAAGGAAGCTGAACATAATACATTCCTGTTAATCTTGATGGATGGGTGGGAAGGAAGGCAGGCGAGAGATAGCAGGAAAAGCAGGAGTTGGACACTCCATCAGCAGTAAACATGCCAGCCTGCCCCTGAGAGCTGATTAACACCAGCTCCTCACAAAAAATAACAGAGAACCTCCAGCATCAGGTGTGACCTTGCAGCACTGTGGCAGCTGCAGAACCAAGTGACTCCTCCAAGAGCGTTCCTGAATCTCTGGTTACAACATGAGCACCATTCACATTTTAGAGGGCTCCAAAATCAGGAGGCTTTCTTCTCTCCCACTCCCCATCAACGGAGAGGACCCACACTTGGATTTGTGTCTGGAAACAATGACATATTTGCTTCCCACATGCAGTCTGCCTCTGAGGGTCAAAGATCCCTGTCCACACTCCAGGCAGGACCTGCCCCTCTGTCCTTCCGTGGCTCTCACCAGGACATTTGGTGCTTGCAGCGATGCTGGCTTAGGGTGGCCCAAAGCAAACAAGGTGGTTATCATCCAGTTCCTCATCCTGGAGAAGTCTGAATCATCTCCTTTTGGCTGTGAATTCCACATAAGCTTCAGCATACTGGCAAACCTGGAAAATTTATGTTGCCTCTGAATAGAAACAGTCTTCTGCAGAACACAGGGCAATTTCATTCAGTAAATATCTGGAATATTTCAGCGCAGCTCCTTTTACATTTAAACTACCTCTGTCTGGGGCACACCCTGCATCGTGCTGTCCCTGCCACATCCCTCCTGCTCCTCCCTGTCCGGAGAGCTGGGGCACCTCTGCTTCCCCTCCTGCTGCCAAAACCCTCGTGGGCTCCCCACAGCCTGGAGCAGGAGCAGGGATTTGGGGCAAACCCTCGTGGGCTCCCCACAGCCTGGAGCAGGAGCAGGGATTTGGGGCAAACCCTCGTGGGCTCCCCACAGCCTGGAGCAGGAGCAGGGATTTGGGGCAAACCCTTGGTGCTCCCCACAGCCTGGAGCAGGAGCAGGGATTTGGGGCAAACCCTTGGTGCTCCCCACAGCCTGGAGCAGGAGTAGGGATTTGGGGCAAACCCTCAGGGCTCCCCACAGCCTGGAGCCATCCTCAGGGATTTGGGGCAAACCTTTGGGGCTCCCCACAGCCTGGAGCCATCCTCAGGGATTTGGGGCAAACCTTTGGGGCTCCCCACAGCCTGGAGCAGGAGCAGGGATTTGGGGCAAACCCTTGGGGCTCCCCATAGCCTGGAGCCATCCCCAGGGATTTGGGGCAAACCTTTGGGGCTCCCCACAGCCTGGAGCCAGCCAGAAGCAGGGATTTGGGGCAAACCCTTCCTGCACAGGTAGAACCAGCCCTGAGAGCTGTGTCCTGGCCACGCTGCGCTCCCTGTTCCAGGAGGAAAACCATCTGGATCGCACAGTTCACAACTGGGGCAGGCATTCCAGGGCAGCCAGGCCCCCACTGACTTTCACTTTGTCTTCTTTCAAACAGGCCGAGTTGCTGCCAGCTTCCCTATGACTTTCTCCTGCTTTAATTTATGTCCCATGCAAACTCCACAAACATTTTCCACTGGAAGGAGCCAAGGAGTGACTTTCTCCCCTGCAGCATTTGGGGAAAACTGATTCTGAAAACAGTTCTGCAAAGAGGTTTGGATGATTTCTAGTCTGACCATTTTTATTTTCTCATTTAAAATAAAAACCACACTTCTTTCTGTTTTCAAATTCTGTTTGGGCTGAAACTATTGCTACCAAACAACAAAGAAGGATAAAACGGGAAGCTTTTTAAAATTACTGCCACATTTTTCAGATCTCAGTCAGGCTTCTGGTATTAGACATAGCTTAAGAGGAAAACAGCGGAACATATATAATGCACTATAGATAACATATATAACCATATTTAATATACTGATGAGGACACAAACCATCCTGACTACAGAGTTTAGCACACATCTGTGCCCACACACATTTAATTTTCTGCTGTGAGGAAAGCTCACTCAGAATTTAGTAAGTTACTTCTGCAAATCAATTCTGTTCAGCATCTTACTATTTTTAAAAATAATGTCCTTAAATATCCCTGTAATTTCAGCTCTTCTGTAACATTACTGGTTTGGGAAATGATGGCAGCTTTCTGTGACTGGAGTGGTCACAGCAGTGTGGCAGATATTTGTCTCAGATTAAAAAAGAAAAGAAAGAAAAGCCACCAGAACATTTTCATGCAGGTTCACATTGGGGTTTGACCATTGGAATGAACCTGTGTTATTCCAGACACCTTCAGAGTAACTATGAGTCAAAAAAAGTTTCAAATGTCTGAAAAAATGCTTGAAAGGATTAAAAAAAAAACAAAAGAGATTTTTAAGCATCAGACAGGGAATTAAAAAAATTAATGGAAAAAATCAAATTGATCTTTTATGCTACCTCTAAGCATCACTAAACACCAGCTCTGGAGCTTGTTACCAGACTCAGCTGAGAGGCACCACGCTTGAAAGATCAGGCTCATGGCCAACCACAATTTTCTGTCTTTCTTTTAAGTAGATTAAGTAACTTCCATGATATGTATAAAGAGAAATCCCTGGATCTTCTCTCCACCCAATTTAAAACTATTCCAAAGAAGCTCTGGAGAATTTTACAACAAATCAGATTTAAGTATTATGAAAACGTGGCAAGTAGGACTCCAGGGGTTCCTTTAAAATTTCTCAATGGATAAGACACGTAATGTGAGGTTTTGCAATTCCCAAGTGAAGGTTTATGAGTTCAAATTGCAATGTTTCCAAGAGGAGAAGGGAGGCAAGGCCTGCAAGATGTAATAATGTTTAGTAGATTGAATGATACAGTGAAAAAAATACTCAGATTTGGAACAGAGAACTCCTTCTTCGTGTCACTGAAGAGCCCTAAAGAATCCCAGAAGATCTTTTAAAAAATGGCTTGAGTGCCAGAAAACTTTTTGTTCTTTCTAACGAAATCAATTGATCTAATAATAGATGGGAAACTGCTCTGCTTTAAAAGATTTTCCACTCCAAACAAATGGCTTATTTGGACAATGATACAACACTCAACCCAATTACAAGTAACTCCCCCGCTGCAAAGAGCTCAGGAAGGAGCATGTGTGTATTTACACAATCCTACATGACCCCTGATAACCAGATATAACCACAGATAACCACAATCCACGTGGTTTCTGCCTCTTGCTTTTCAACCCACCTAAAACACCCCAGCTGGGGGCAGCCCCCATCCAGCTGCTGCTATTGTTCCCTGGCAACTGTGCTTTTTCTCCATTAAAAAAATCAGCCAGAGGGGTTTTTCTCCTTAGGGCAAGTCTAGCCAGTTAATTATTAAGCAACTAAATTACTTAACTGGTTTAGGGGAAGGCTGAGCCATCCCCAATCTGGTTTCCAGTGCATTCCTGCCCAAGGAGCAGTGAGGAGACACAGGCACAGCTCCTTCCCAAAGGGATGGCACGGGAGGGAACACCAAGCCCTGCTCCTGACACCTTCTGCTGAGGAGACAGCAGGATCTGAAAGGTACTTCCAGGTGGGATTGTGCCTGAGAGCAGCAGGGAGCACTTCTGGAGGAGTCCTGGCCCCAAAGCCGTTCAGGGGTCCTGCTGCAGGCAAGGCAGAGCTACCTGGGGCTGAAGGTCCTGCACACCAAGGGTTCTGACACTGTGGATTTTGTTGGCATGCCTGCTGAGATTGGGATAGGAGCCTATTCTGGGCAAGGAAGACCTGGCTGTTTACACAAGGATGCCAAACAGCTCCCTAAGGAAGGGCCTAAATGTAAACTCCTTTCTGTGAAATGTGAAAACTAACTGTGAACTCACACAGCTGCCATCTCTCCACGGCAGCTCAGAACACTTTGTCTTCTTATTTAGGCATCCCAATGTCATCTGCAACCTGGATCTCCCTCTCAGCTCTCTGTTCACAAGGACTAAATTAAAAGTCAAAACATGCAGACAGCCAACTGAACTGGACTAAATCAGCTCTGGAGCAGAAATGCACAGCGACTGCTGCAGAAAGCATCCAGCTTCCTAAAGCCCAGGAACACTCAAACGCTGTCAGCAGCCCACGAAGGTGCTTCTTGCCTTGGCTTGTGCTCAGCAGGAGACAAATGAGCTTTGATAGGTCACTTCAGCTCATACAGACACACAAAGGTTCCCCATGTGCTGCCGTGGGTTGTTCATGCACCAACTCCTGAGCCCAGAGAGGGCACAGCCCCCTTGCTCTGAACCCCAAGTCTGGTTTATATAAACTCTGAGGGTTTCTTTCCGAAGACTGCTGGTTCCAGAGACTAGTTTGTTCTTGCTCGGATTAAGCAGATAGCAAAAATAACAAGCAGCACTCTATGCTGCCAGTCAATTAAAGTGGATTGTGGCCTGACTGATAATGGAGATTCTACAGAATATTATTCAGATTCCCAGACAATAAATCTTAAAAGTGATGTCTGGGATGTTGTTCCAGTCCAATAGCATCTCTCAAACATTTATACAGTGGTGTGTTTATACAGCCAGTTTTATTTGGAGCAGTGGTCTCTCTAGATTGATTTAAGGAGCTCAGAAAGCCTTGGAGCATGTCTTGGTTTGGTGCCTCTCTAATTAATCAGTATTGAGAACAAATAAACGAATCACCAGGAAAAAGAAATTGCTAACAGTCATTTTTAAAGTCAACAGAAATTCTTCTTCATACAGATTTTGCATGAGTCTGCAGACAGCACTTACAGCCAGGGATTCCACCCCAACCTCACACTTGGTGTAAGTGCTGCACTACAGCTACAACAGTTGGTAATTTTTCTGTCCCTTCTAATGAACTCTGTTTTCTCTGCCTTTCTCTTGCTGTTCTTGTTTTACAAGCACAGACTTTTTACAGTATGAACTTTTCTTCTAACATCCACACACATATTCTTACTAATACAGAAACTATTCTATGTGTTACTGTTATCCACAATGACCATCCAGCTCCTGCTCCAGAGGTAAGGATGCACGAGAGGTCTAAGAGAGTAACTCAACCTCTGTGTTCACTCGTGTCCTACTGGTGTTGAAAACATTAATTGCAGTTTTTAGTGCTAATTCTTGAAACTGGGTGTTTCTGGGGGTTTGCTGCAGGACATACCCAGAGAAGTGCTGTCTATACTACAATTTCTGCCTTTAACATCTTCCGGGTCAACATCTTCCCAATGAAATTAAGGATAGATTGATAAATGGCTAAAGTAAAAAACTAGACAAGCAATTTGGGGCTTCACCAACGTCTTCTACTAAACAGCCAATTTGTTGCATTAAGACCATATTGAGATCTACCTGGAACATTTTCAAGACATCCATTAGTGCTATAAAAATGGCACAAGTTGATTTATGTCAATTATAATGATAGAGAATTGAATTTGAATGCTTTGCAATACTGTATAACAGTGTTGTTCCTCAGAAGTTAACAAGCTTTGCAAACTGCCACATGGGTTTCACCTGTCCTGCTGAAGCATTTGCATTACTGAGATTTTATCAGTCAAATTAGAGGCTTGATTCCATATAATGATTATTGTGCTTCCCAAGGCCACATGTTTCACATTAACAGGTCCAGAGCTTCAAAATTCAGGATTTGACCTGTAATGAACCAATTACCATTAAACAAACAGCGCAAAATTTGTGCTGGTTTGGTTTTGTCAGTCTCTCTTTGGGTCATGTTGTTTAGAAACAACTTCTAGGGAAGAGGAAAGAACTCCTGGTGAAGTGAATGCAAACTGTTTCATGAGGTGGGTAGGACTTGTATGACTTCAATTTACATCCATAAACCCTAAACTCCTCCTGCTGCAGGCAGCTGGCATAGCCACCTCCTCTTTAGGTACATTGAAAAATACCTCAGGTAATCTGCTTAAATATTATAGAGACTATTAAAAGCCTGAGCCAATGCCAGTAGAAAACCAAAGCGCCTCATGCTATGTATTTGGAGTAGGTTGAATTGTAATACTAAAAGTACCTTTATTTCCTTTGGAGAAGCCACAGACAACCCCAAAAGAGCAGAAGAAACCAAACCCTTAGGCAGCAACCTTGAGCAGCAATTTTTGGTGAGGAGGAACACTGAACACTTATTTTCTTCTGAAAAATCAGAGCAGTCACTTTATTCACACATGGAAACACAACCTCCCCACTATGCTTAATGTCACAAAAATGCTAACTGCTCACCGGGGAAATGTTAGATCAATGCTCCAAAACAGCTGGGAAGGACCAGGGGAAACATTGCACAAGCACTGCAAGCACTTTGTGGAATATTTAGTTGGCACTTTTCTGGAGCATTTGTGAGCACTTTCTGATATTTCTGAAGGCATGCTGGGAAAATGCTATGGGAAAATAGCAGGCAAGAAGGAGAGCCATATGAAAAAGATCAAGAACAAATATTAATGAAAGAAGCTGATTTATCCCTCAGATACTGTGTGCAGCAGTGCTTCTTGCTAGAGAAGCACCAGGCTGAGTTGAGTTGTTTCTATATTCAGTTCTCTTTGTCGCTACTCCCACCAAGATGAGAGACACACGAATGTCTCCACACATTTCAAAAAATTTGCCAGTCTCACACCTTCCTCCCTCTTGGCTTATCATTAATTTTATCCAGCTTTTGTCAATTTTTAAGAAGGCGGGCACTGTTTTAACAGGAGACGCCTGGATTGTGCAGAACTGTGTGTCACTTCAGCAATTTATATTCACTGGAGTTGTAGTTCCCTCCTCAGATATATTTCTTCTTCACCATTATTTTAAGGATTACACCCCTCTCCCTTTTGTCCTGCCCCATGCAGAACACTTTCCAACCAAAGAGAAGCAGCTTCCCCAAGGCAGCACCTGCCTCTGCCCCTCTCTGCTGTTCTCTTTCAAACCTTTCCCCGTAGTTTCACGCCTTTGAAAGGCATCCACGCCATACCTTGGCAGCCTGTTCTGCTCTACTTTTTTTCCAGGTCACTTTGCTGGTGCCCTGCTGTGCAGAAGCCTCAGTGTCTGGGAGCAGCCAGCATCCCTGCCCTTGTGACAGACTCACCTCCCGAGAGCCAGAACAACTGCAAAATGCCACCAGCAGCGTGCAGACACAGACTGAGCACTGACATTCACCAGCCAAGGCCCCAGAAGGGTGGATATTCCAGGAAGGAGCCAACCCCTTGAGCAATATAACAGGCCTGCCAAGGACAGCCAAGTAAAACCAGATGCGGTGGCTTGGAAAGATACAGGGTGGGAATTGCACTGGTTGGCAGAGTGAGATGAGAAAACAGGGAGGCGACAGGGAAATGAGAGGAGAAATGAAAGAAGAAACAAAAGAAGAGCAACTGGAAGAGCTGACATGGGCAGCATGTTTGGCAAAATATGAAATTAAGAATCATAGTACTTTACTATGTATAAAAAACCACCCATGACCTTACCATTATTACTATATGCAGTTTTACCACTCCTGTTTGAAGTTTTACCCTCACTTTTGCCATTGCCCTCCTCTTTCAATCTGTTTGTCTTCTATAACCTCCTGGTACTTGCACATGTGCAAACTTCACACAGCAGAGGTCAATGCCGTGCTTTTATAAAATAACCGAGGCTAATACTAAGGGAATGGCAAATGTACAACAAAAACAAATCTCAGCAACTTGAAAGAGCTTTGCATGCCTCCTGACATAATTCCCAACACCAGCTCAGTACACTAACCTTTGCCTTTAGAATAGCTGTAGCCAGATAAATCATTTAACTCTACCATCAAGATTGTTACCTTTGGCTTTTTCCATTACTTTCTATCTTGTTATTCAATGACTTAAATCAGTCACTAGAGCCTACTTCATCAAGCTTCAATAATCTATAAAACAACTATTTTTATCACAGTTTTTTGATGATTTTTCACCAGCCAGGCCAGTTTTCTTTACAAACGTTATTGAATTTCTCTTTGCATTGAGGGGGAAAAAAGTCCACACAACCAACAAAAAAAAAAAAAGTGTTGGAAGGCATGAAGTTATTGCAGAATAGAAAAAATACCTGCCTTCAGAACCCAATAATTTAGTGTTCAGAGGCTGGTTTAAAGGGACAGAGTTTGGAGTTCCTGGGGGCTGCAGCAGCAGCACATCTCCACTGTGACTGCAAACACCAGAGATGCAGCAAGCAGTGCCTTCTATAAACACCTCCGGGGGAGACACAGGCAGCCCTCTCTTATCACACCTCTCTCAGCTCCAGCCCTGATGATCGAACACCCAACTGGGCAGGAAAGGCACCTCCCACCCCCAAAATACAGCTGTTTAAATAGCACATGTGGGGAAGGTCCCTGCAGCAGTGGTGTGCGGGATGCTGGCACCTGGGGAGCAGGGGAGGTGCTGGCTGCAGTGCCAGCAGTGAGCTCTGCCCGGCACAAAGTCTCTTCACAAAGAGCATTTATTTTAACTGGAGGGTGGAAAAAAAAAATCTCGCTGTAGCCTTTATAAAAGCTGGCTAATGGAAAATGAAGGAGCAGGACAGGAGGGGTAGGTATGGGAGCAATCTCATTGTTACAGAGCAATACACAGACACCCTGCCCAAGCCATTATCCCGAAACAATCCTCTGCCTAAAACAGCCTAGCAGCAAGGGCTAGGAAATGGATCTGCTCCCAGACATTAACACCCCGGACTGCTTACTGCTCTGATCTCCTCCTGATGTTTAGCAGGATTTTCCGCACTTTGGGAGGCAGCTCCCATCCTAATTTCATGGCGAAACTTTCAGCCCCCTGGTTAAACTGTGAAAAACACGAGCTGCAGTGAAAGAGAAGAAGTAACACAATAATAAATAATAAAAGTGGAATTGCTATTCAGGCCATTGTCAAAGTTTTATTCCCATTGCAATGGAAATTTTCACATGGAGGTGTAAATCTAGAGTAGTTCTGATTCATTCTAGACCCAGCCATGTCAACAGTTTTTTAGAAAAAAAAAAGATTCCTGCCCCTCTCCTGACACTTTTCCACTTAAAATATATTATTAGTATATATTAATATATATTATATATTCACATGCATTATATGTTATGTATTAATATATTATTTATTATTATGATGATGTATTATTATCATTCATTTACTAATTTTTCACATTCTATTTTCCTTGCATTTCTTTGTGGCATCCTGGTTAACAAACTAATGTCTTCTTCAAAACTGGTTATTTCAGAAAAAAAATGTCAGTATCTATTTCAATAAAACTTTAAGGGAAAAAAATTTATAGAAAACTTACATTTTGCACTTAGAAATTCTAAAAAAAAAATCCATGGAGAATATTTCCTCATAATGATCTGTTTCTAATTTGTTACAGCGACAACAAACTTGACATTTCAGGGAGTTCTCAGAAAATTCAGTTTTAACTTTTTCAGTCAGATCTAGTATTTATATTAAAAACTGTTTTGCCAAGAGGCTCACATTCTGTCACTGACAAATGGAGCAGAGCCTGCCAAAATAGAAAGATACAACTTTTCTTTTGGAACTTTTGTCAGAGTGCAGAAGAGATCTTAGAAACACCAAGCAGACTTTTAAAGTAAATGTCTAAGATGTTAATGAAATCTCAGGGCATACTTAATATTGCAAAACCTCAAAGGGGGGAAAAAATCAGAAAGAAAAAAAGAAGAAAAAAGGAGCTGGAAGCTGCCTAGATCAAGACATTTGAAACACACAAAAAAAAAGGCTAAAAGGGAAAGAGTTATGAGAGCTGCACAAAATGTTTTTCATTAGAGGGAGATAGGTCTGGAGATGAATATTTAAGGATGTCATTGGGATGGATGTGGGGCAGTGTCCTGTGCAGTTCTGTGCCCTCAGTTCTGTGCTGTTCACAGCACAAACTCGGATTTAAAAGCTCCTGACACTCTCCATCATCACATAAATAGGAAGTTACACAAACCAGCCCTTGTGGGAAGGCCTTGGGGTCTCTGAATCCACTCAGCCCAGACCCCTAGAAAAACTCAGAGCTTCCCAAGGACTCTGCTCATGCAAAGAGGAAGACTCTTTGTACCTTCAGGTGACGTCGGGGGTGTTTTTAAAGAGAAGAAACCACAAAACTTCCTCATGTTTAAAAAAAATACCTTTTGTCTCTGACCAGGAGCCCCGAGGATGTTAAACAGCTGGGATGTACCTTCTCTCCTGCTCCAAACCCAGTGTCTGGGGTTCCAAATACACACAGCTCCCACCACTGCCACCGTGGTGAATTCAGTGTAAATATTGGTGCATATTAATGAGGAAAACAATAACCTGACCTGGTGTAACCTCACAGCTTCACAAAGCCCTGTTACACCTCCCTACACACAGCTCCAGTTTATCCCAACCCCCTAAGCTACCAGAAATGAAGAAAGAACTCTGAAATCTGTGCTTACCAAATACTGCAACTTCCTTTTTAAAGACTTTTGTTTTAAAGCAATATAAACTGCACAGCAGATCCAAGAATTGAACGGCTGCCTTAAGCCACTTCCATTTTCCAAAACAACTTGACTATCAGAAAAAGAAAAAATAAAAGCAGCCAAAAGCTCCATTAGGATCGAATTAGAGGTGCTCCAGCTCAGAATTCTGCCTAAGAGGAATCAGCTGGGGATACTCAACTTGCACAGACACTGGCAGGGTCTGTTTGCAGGGATTCTCTTCCAGCTCCTGGCAATCAGTGCTTTAGAAACTTCTGGAGACAGAGGTGAGTACCAACAGCTGGATTTACTGCCCAAAGATGCTCCATGCCCTCCCTGAACCCACAGGTAGCTCTGGGCTCTCCATCACCCTGCTGTAACACTCCTCAGGAAAAACCAGCACCCCCCAAATCTTCTATTCTTTTCTATCTTTGGGCTCACCTGGCCCAAAAATTCAGAATTTGTACTAAACAGCCTGGACTTTCCATAAGGCTTCTGGTTTTGAACTGACATGTTTTAAAAAGGAATTTTTTCCTTCGTTTATACAAATGTAAACAGAGCTGTAAATACATAAGCAGGGCAACTGCTTACCTAAGGAATGGTGGATGATCCCAAAAGCCTGCTTGTCAAATACACCTCGTGCGAGCATTAAGAGCTGTTTATTTTGGAAACGGAACAAAAGCATCCTGAGATAAAGCAGCCTTGCTGGTGTGGAAAAACCGGAACATTCCACATGATTCACAATCATCCTGCCAGTATGAAAAGTGAATCAGTTTCCATTCCTGCTCTTGAAAACAGGAATATTTTTTCATGTTTCAACAGAGGAAGGCTGGACTTAAAAAGACTTGAGGAAATGCTTATGTGTGAGCAGACAGCCAGGGATAAACACAGCTTCACCTCTTTTTCGTGGGGCCAGACTGTCAATTAAGGGCAATCAGATTTGTCAGCTCAACACAATCCCAAACACGCCTACTCGTGTGGAGCAGTGCCTGTGCAAGCACCACCTGACAGCTCTGCAGCATCCATGTGCATGGAAAACGGGAGAGGATGCTCAGCAATTTGTGTTCACTCAGCACTCTCTGTTCCCTGAGACATGGGCTGGCCCCCACCATGGCTGAACTCATCCTCCAAACCCCTACAGAATGTGCCCCTAAATTATGGCTTGTGTTTTATGTCCCACCCATCAGCAGTGAGTTAATTACGGTCTGCATTTAAACATTATCATTACTTACAACGTGCAAGATGTGTTAAAGGGAAGGAGGCACATATGATGTCAGTTCTCTCGCTCTAAATTGTTTAAATGATGGAGGAAAAGACAAAGAAATTATATAGTACAAAATGTGGTGTCTGCATCAGAATTTGATACCTACTGCATGGGTTTGTAGTGCTGGGGAAAGTCAAAGATGCAGCATTTGTGGCCTTATAAACTGGGTACCAAAAACTTTCTGGGATGTAACCTCCACTGAAATTTGGAATCCCTGTGCAGTTTCCAGCAGTGGTCAGGTCTGGGCCTCAGTCTTATTCTCCAATCCCAAAAGTACTCAGAGAAAGCAACTGCTCACCAAAACTGGCTCCAGTATCCAGAGAAGAGCAGCTCAGGAGAAGCAGAATTCAATTTCTAGCACTCAGATAAAGAATTGCTGAACTACAACTAGCCCTTCTATTATCCCACATTTCATCAAGCCCAGTCTTCAAAGGTGGCTAATTCTCCCATATCACAAAGTGGATTGTTGATAATAAAATGTACAATAAATAACTTCAGGACTCAGATATTGTAGTGGTGACTAACGTAACTATTCAAAGAGCAGCAAAAGTCAACATGGCTGACTGATCATATTCCCTAAAAAGCCCCAGAAAGAAGAGCATTATTTTATATTTTTCTCCATCCATATTAATATAGGAATGCCTACTTAGAGCCAAAATTCTTGTGGCTCTTTCCTCTCAACTATTCCTAAATAAAATATAAACTCTTCTATTTCATTAGCTGTGTGCAGAGACGAGGAGAAGGAAGCCAGTTATGAAATAGGCTCAGATGTTGCCAGTCCTTCAAGTTCGTCTGAAGACAGCAACATTTCTGAGGCAGTGAAGTGGCTCTTAAGCAACTACACAAAAATATGTGTGGAATGGCAGGAAAGGATGCTCAAGTGCTGTCTTTCACTTCTTGCTTGGATGTTTCTTCTGAAGCAGAGGGGTTTGGTGTGGATTTTTCACGCAGCTTGCTCTGTGAAGGCACCATTTCATTCTAAATACCCACTTTTATTTCATATCCACCTTCCACCTGCACATGTAAAACTCTGAAATCTCACTCAGCTGCCAAGTCAGAGCCTGACCTTTCACAAAATACTGCCTATAAATGTCATATAAACCATTATCATTATGAACAATCTCTTCTGGGCTTGATAGCTCTACCATCACACGACTGACATTTTATCTGGCCCATGTTCCCTCTCTCTTCTGTGCACCTTCTATTAATGCAAACTTATATTTCTGCCAGCAGTAAAAATAAAGGATCGAGGCAAGTTCACTTGAAATTTAATGACAAGAGCTACACAGACAGATAAAGAAACCCATGTAAGACAAACATAGTACAAGAAAGGTCGTAAAATGTCAAAGAAGACAGAATCTTTCAACTTTATAACTCTGTACAGTGCACCAGTGCTTGGCAATGAACAGAATGCTGAGAAGATATTAACATTTTAGGTACATTTTCATTCACTGCACATATTCTAGATATTTTAAAAATATTTTAAACGTGCCCAGGACCACTGGGAGTGGTCCAACTGGTGAACTAAGTGCACAAGGAAGACCATGTTACATTGGACATGTCCTAGTGACCACAGGGGATTTGTTGGAATGACCCAGATGATTGACATGGAGTGGGATTCAGTTCTTTCTCTGCATTACCTCATCATTTCTCCCTTTTTAAAGGCAAACTGAAGCAAAAAAAAAAAAAAAAAGTCAGGTTTCTTGCAAAGACTTCATAATCCAGTGTAAAATGATGCCAACCTTTATGGACAAAAGTCAGGTGAAGATGAATTGCATTTGATTTTCGTTGGGACTGGAAACTTCACAGCAGCAGGAAAAAAATCCACAATCTGAGTGAAACCTGCAGCAAACCCCTAATTTCTGCAGCCCTTTGAGTGCTGGCATTTTGCCTGTGCTACATCCCAAACTGACTTTCCCTCACCCTTCCTTTGACAGGGGAGCAAAGTTAAGTGGGAGAGCCTTAGTGGCTCAGCAGTGGTCCCACCCCAGCACTACCGCTGAGGATGAGAGAACTTAATAAATAAAAACGACCTTCCTTAGCTGGGGCAGTTTAATTTCAGCCCTGGAAACCAAACCTCTCCTCAGTTACAAACCTCAGGCTTTGAAAAGAACATTAAAGGCTCATGTTGAGAGGCTGCTTTTTAAACTTCTTTTTTTTTTTTTCAAGGGAGAACTGAAATGTGTCTCCAGTGGGGAAAGCTCCATTTGTGCCTTCTCCCATGGACAGAGGCAGCAGGGTGAGGGGAACTTACTTCAATTCCCTGTCAGCACTCCAAGCTGTAGTCTCAGTGCAAGGTTGCAGTGGCCTTCAATAGCTTTAATTTATAAATAAAGTATCTATTCCTACATAAATGTCACATAAAGTGTATCACAGAATTCAGCACAGCATCTGCCCAGCCATGGCTCCAAATGAAAATGTTATTCCAGTTCTTGCCTGTATTTTCCATCCAAATATTTGTGTAGTTTCAAATAGCCCAAGGAACCCAGTCCTGACGTCACCCTCGTGGAAATCAATAAAAGCTCTGCCTCTGGCTTCAGGAGCATGGCCTCGAGCATCCTGGAGCGACAACTTTGAAATCCTAAACCCAAACCTCCACAGCCATCGTTGGAGGAATTAATTTCTTTCTATTTACAACCATCCTGAGCACATGGGGCAGTTCATAAACTCGGGTAGAGGAGGTTGTAAGAGGGTGGTCACTGACTTGGAGCAGAACCAGGTGCACTGATGGATTTCCCCATCAGAGGATTCAGCAGCCGCAGTAAGGAACACTCAGCTCCCTGGTGCATCCCCAGACCTGGGAGTGTGAAGTTTTATTTCATGTAAAATGCCCTTGGAGGAACCAGATCCTGTGATTAGTAAGAGCAATCCCAGTTTTTGTGGCAAACTGCAAAACAAGAGTGTCCTGCCAGGGAAGTGTGAAGTGACACTGCAGGTGAAGGGTGGGGACTCAGCAGTGCAGGGCTGCTGGCCCCAGTGGTTGGAGGGAGAAGTGGCATTGCAGGAAGGGGAATGGCAGGAGAGACACGTGAGCAGAGATACCCTGAGGAGAAACAGATGGCAAAGAGAAGGAAGAGGCAGTGAAGCACAAGAAGAAATACGAGAATCACTGCTACAGTTTAAATAGAATAACCCAAAAGTCAGCAATATACATATATTAATTAAACTTTATCACCCTGGACTGCACACAACCTTCAGATGGAGTTAACAGAAACCTACATGCACAGATCTATATTACATCATCTGCTTTTTTTTTTTTTTTTTAAAGGAAAAAAATCTGTTAAAAATTCCTTAGCTAGGTATATCACCCTAAATATTGATGCACACTCTCTTCAGCAGGGCAATGTATGCAGCCAAAAGCAACTTCAGGCTTTATGGAACATTAATAATTAGAATGAGCACTACAGATGGAATTCAGATTTGAAAAGGGAAAAGCCTCAGCACTAAAAAATACTTGCCTGAGACAGAAATGGGAACACAGTTGTGTAACCACGAGCCTTGTTACCTCCTAGAGGTCACCAACACACAAAAAAATCATCCCAGGCATTCAGAAAGTCATTTTCTTGGGACATAATAGACATACACTAAAGGTCACTTGAAGCTGAAGTTTCTCACTGGCTTCTGCTTTGCCATAAAGCAAAACACATTAAAAGAACAATTGAGCTGCTCTGTGGCTCTGGTGCACGTGAGAATTCTGCACCACCATCCACAATGAACAAAGCTGGTCTCTTTCATTGCTTTTTTTCAGTACTTGAATATCTGCCTTGTAGCAGAAATTGGTTTTGCCTAATGCTGTGTCTGGTGCTTCAGGTGTGGTCTGGCTGGCTTTTTATAGCATATTCATGAGAGCTTTTAAATCATCCCTGGGCAGAAACAGATATCAAAAGGAGTGAGTTTTAATGAGCTACATCACCTACATCCAAGTGGCAGCGACGGGGCACTAGCAGCTTGTGCAAACACAGAAAAAACATATCCCTTTTCCAGGAGGATATGGACAGCCCTGTGCTCTGACCTGCCCCTGAAGGCAGGGTAACTGAGGCTCTTGTTCAGAGATCCCTTGGGGGGATTCGAGTGAAATGATACCAAATGAACAGTGGTTTTGTTTATATAAAATTTATGGCAGCTTTATTGTGGAACAATTTGGTTACAATGGAAAGAGGTACGTAGCTGTTCTGGTAATTATCTATAGTAATAGAGCAGTATAAAAGCATAAAAAGAGATAAGAGATAGGACTAGACAGCGGAGAGGAAAGATTTCACCACCCGTGGATCCAGACACAAGACTTGACTGCTGCAGTTTTGGTGCATCACTTGTTGAAGTGATGGTCTCAGTCTTCATCCGTCAGGGGTGGAGGAAACCCACGGAACACGAGGATCAGGGGGATCACACACGTTCAGGTTCAGGTGGGAGTGCCCAGGTAGCTCCCCTGCAGGGGGAGTTTTCCACTCTCTGTGACAATACTGTGGATCACGGGTTCCACTGTGGATCATGGGTTCCACTGTGGATCGTGAGTCCGGGGGCACTTTGGGAATCTTTGATGGTTTATGGCTCCTTCTCAGACGTGACTGCACAGCTGAGCCAGTTGTGCCTTCTCAGAGGGGATGCAAACGCTCAGGTCTGCGTGTGAATGTCCTGATACCTCCCCTGGGAGGGCGTTTACAGCTGAGCCAGGTGTGTAAGGCAGGACATTGCCATGACAAAAAGCATTACCCCACCTCCGCAGGATCTGTTTCTTACCGGCCTTCTCCCCCGTCTGGCCCAAAACCCAGCTTGTTGCCAAACAAAAGTTGGTTTGTTGTGGTCATCCTCTGGTGCTGGGTGCCCATCCCCTCTGAACCTGGGCAGCTCTTACACAGATCAGAGGTTTTGCCATCACACACTCAAATTCTCTCCTCCTCCCCTTCGGCTCCGGGGTGCAAGGCTGGCCTCAGTAAAGCACCCTGTTCCTTTTGCAAATCATTAACCCTTAACGTTTCAGTCCTTTACCCACTGGCAGATTGTTCTTTTTCTCGTCGGAAATGTATTCTCGCCCGAGGACTGAGTAGTCAGCCCAATTTTTAAGCAGCTCATCCAGGACCTGATTCCAGGGGCAACTCCATGA
Source organism: Vireo altiloquus (assembly GCA_013396875.1). NCBI lineage: Eukaryota > Metazoa > Chordata > Aves > Passeriformes > Vireonidae > Vireo > Vireo altiloquus. The sequence continues at coordinate 26,365 of VZRF01007607.1, forward strand.
GTGCCTCTCCCAAAAAGTCATCACAGAATCACAGGATGGTTTGGGTTGGAAGGAACCCTAAAGACCATCTGGTTCCAAACCCTTTGCCACAGGCAGGGACACCTTCCACTAACACCAGGTAGCTCCGGGCTGCCCTACCCGTCCCTGCCCTCCCATGTGCCCAGCCCATGTGTCCCACGGCCCCGTTCCGAGCAGTCACCCCGTCTGTCACCGCTCCTTCCCCGCCCAGTCTCACCTTGTCCCCCCCCGCCGCGACCCTCCCTCCTGCTTTCCCCCTCCCCTCCTCTCCCACCGCTTCCCCGTGCGCGGCCCCTTTCCCGTGCCGTGTCCCCTGCCCCGGGCACACCTCTGCCGCCGCGGTTACCTGCCCCTCCCGGGGGCGGGGGGCACAGCGCGGGGCCCGGCCCGCCCCGGGCCCGTTCCCGAGACAAAGCGCCCTTGTCCCGGCTCGGGGACCCGCGGGGTCCCGGTGGGCGTGCCGGCGGGGGCGGTGCCGGGCGGGGCGGGCGCTGTGTGNCGGGCCGGGCCGGGGGCTCAGCTGCCTCTCGGGCTGCGGCCAGAGCGATTCGTGCTTATTTATTCCCGTTCTCCGCCTCTCCCCCGGCCCGTCTCCGCAGTCCGGGTACTTTTTCTGGGCTTTTTTCTTGCCTTTNTTCGCGGCGGAGCGGAAGGAGGATGGGGTTCGAGCTGGATCGCTTCAGCGGGGACGTGGATCCCGACTTTAAGTGCAACCTGTGCAACAAGGTGCTGGAGGACCCGCTGACCACCCCGTGCGGGCACGTCTTCTGCGCAGGCTGCGTGCTGCCCTGGGTGGTGCAGCAGGGCAGCTGCCCCGTCAACTGCCAGCGCATCTCCACCAAGGAGCTCAACCACGTCCTGCCCCTCAAGAGCCTCATCCTCAAGCTGGACATCAAGTGCGACAACCACGCGCGGGGCTGCGAGGCGGTGGTGCCGCTGCAGCACCTGGGCGAGCACGCCGAGACCTGCGACTTCTCTCCGGCCAAGTGCCGCAACCGCGGCTGCCGCCAGGTGCTCAACCTGCGCGACGTGGAAGCGCACATGCGGGAGCGCTGCGAGGCGAGGCCCGCGGGGCTGTGCGAGCAGGGCTGCGGGCTGGTGCTGACCCACGGCGAGCGCCGGGCCGGCGGCCACGGCTGCCTGCGGGCGCTGCGAGCGCACGGGGCCGCGCTGCAGGCGAGGGCGGCCGCGCTGGAGAAGGCGCTGAAGAAGGAAGCGCTGCGAGCCGGCAAGCGGGAGCAGTCGCTGCTGTCGAGGCTGGCGGCGGCGCAGCTGGAGCTGCAGGTGACGGCGCTGCGCTACCAGAAGCGCTTCACGCAGTACAGCGCCCGGCTGGATGCGCTGGCCCGAGCCCGGGCAGCCTCCCCCGGCAAGGTAAGCACGGTGCCGCTCGGGATGCGCCTGCTCCCCTGCGCGGGTCCCGGGGTGTTCCTACGGGAGAGGGGCCCCTCCGCCCCGGCTTGTCCCGGAGAGCCCCAAATCCTCTCAGATACCTGAGATTTGGGGGTTAATAGTCCTAATATGCCGCTTTGTATAGGTGCATATTTTTAACTGTGACCATCGTTGCTAGCTGGACCCCCTAAGGTAACTCGCACAGAAAAGTAACGAGGTCATGGTATTACTCTTTTCTCTTGGTTCTCTTCCCCGAAGAAAACTCTAAAAGTGGAATTTCCAGGGCTGGAAATGGTATTAAACCAGCAGAAATTGATTCCCAGGAGTCACACAAAGTGGAGCAAATTGGAAGAAGCTGCTGTGACCCAATGCTTTCCAGACCCTGAGCTCACCTAGCATCCCACAATAGGGCTTCCTACAAAATGCAGTCTTTGGGATTAACTGTTGCTCAACGTGGACACCTCACCAGCTATTTCAGGATCTGCAGCTCTCATCTTTGTAACGTCCACATCCAAACACAGGACATAGGCTGTGTACTTGCGATTTCTTTCCCAGAGTCACACAGGATTCTCTAAAATCTCCATTTAGGAAGAGAAAAATTAACTCGATTTCAGCCCCTCAAAATTAGATCATTTATAAAATGCCCAGAATCAAAAGCCAGAGCTACAACAATTCCCAAGTTTTAATTGGAATGAGGCTCCCCATCGCGGGGAGCGCTGGAAGCCAATTATCTTTTAAATGAAGACATTCACAGTCCTCCCAGTGACCTGGAATGTGCTACCACAGACACAGCAGTATTAAACTGTTTGAAACTGTCAAACATCTGTATTCACACCTTTGGTAATGTTGAGGCTCTAAAAGCTGTGTAGAGGAAATAAAACTTCATGTTAGAGGGTCTTTTTTTTTTAAACGTTCTTAGCAATCCAGGGCAGAACCCACCGTGTTTTCCTAACTCAAACCAGAAAATATTTCAATACTAAATGTACTGTTCTAACTACAGGCAATACTGGGTATGTGCTGGTTAAAATCTCAGTAATACCATTAAAATAAATTGAGAGTTCACAGTCATATCAAGAGTCAGGACAGTTCTGTCTCCCCGTTTTCCTGCAGCACTTTGCCATGGCATTCTGGAGGCTTTCTGCTCCCAGAGCCTGGCACACAGCTCCATCTCCGCTGCTGATGACAGGAGAGCCCTGCACACAGTCCTGCTGTCAGAAATCATCTCACACAATCCCTGCCTCCTCCTCTCTGATCTCCTTTATTCTCACACCACCCCTTCTTTGTGGCTAGTGCTGATAATGTTGGGTGTGCATCATTTAGCTTTGTACAGTGTAGGGAGCTGCTGTAATCCTGAGAGCTGTTCCTTCATCGCCGCAAATGTTTCGTGGCACATGTTTCCAGCTAGACTTTTTATCAGATTTATGGGTACAGCTGGTCCAGAGTGCTGTGCTGGGTCTCAGCCCCGTTACAAAAGGCTGTTATGCAGTTCTCTGAAGCAGCCAGCACTGAAGAAAGCTGGAAGGTGTCATGTCACCACAGCCCTGGGCCAGCGGTCAGTCACTTACGTGTCTTTCACAGCATTTTGGGCAGCTTGCCAACACTAACAGCTCTCCACTGCCCAGCTCCCAGACAAGCACAATCAGCAAACTTGCATCTTTGTGACCCAGAGAGTTTTCTAAAAGACCCGTGGTCTCACCTGGTGCGGAGGATGCTTTCCCAGTTTGGGGCTGTGGCAGACTTCCCAGTTTGGGGTTATTTTCTCAGAGACAGTAGCACAGGCTGTGCAGGAACACTCAGCAGGAGATACAAATTTGCCTAAGGATTAAGTCCCTGAACACATGGGTTAGAGGTATGGTAGTGTGAAGTAACCAATTCGCTGTCGTTATTTAAGTTATGACCATTATTCATATTTCATCCATTCCAAGATGTAATAGTTTGGTCTGTGTAAGCACAGGCAGGCTGAGCACCAACAGTCTGGGTTCATAGTTTACAAGTGGTGATTGCAGAACCTGCTGTGGGATGTTCTTTCTCCTCAGTAGATGAAGAAAAGGTTTTCTGACTTTCCTGCCCGATGATTCCTTGTTGCTGCAGATGTAGAACCAATCCAGAATAAATCAGATGACATATCCTGTAGTCAAAACAGAAGAAATGCCCACATACAGTTGTGTTTAAATGCTTAGTCAAAGGGAAAATACAATACTGAGTGACAATAGACCATTCATTAAAGACCCAAATTCGTGGTCTTTTGGCAGCTTTGGAGATCCAGGTCAGGATTCACATTAGCACAGACTTTGTGATGCTGGATGAATCACAGATTTGCTGTGCTTTCATCTACCATTTCTGAGGTGAAATTCTATAACACCACCATCACTATATTGAGAAAAGACGTAAATAAAAGATATATTTTATACACACACTCATCTGTAAGCATTTCACAATTCTATAAGCCACTTAAGCAGGTAGATGTGCCTTAAGTGACCCCAGTTGTGTTATCCATGTGTATTCTTTGTCACTGAGGGAACACTTTAATTTCACTGTGTCCAGTTCAAAGGTTTATTCAGAGAAGGACTATTTATTCCTTGGTGGGAAGAGGAGAGGCTTATTGAGGATGAGCTTGAGGAGGGAGTGGTAGGGAAAGTGATGTATCTCACTCAAAATTAGTATTTCCTACAACCAGACATGTCAATCCTGAAATTTTCAAAGTCTATAAACAATCAAGAAAAAAACTTGCACAATTCAAACAAGGCTTAATCCTTGGTGAAGCATAGTGCTGTGCACACCTCTTGATAAGGTGATCTGGTCAATCCCTTATTTACACAGCCGACAAAGTCCTTTGGGAAGGAACAAGGGGAGAGGGAAGTCGGACTTTTGACAGTGCTGGCTGCAGCCCAGGGTGGAAACGCTTCTGCTCTCCTGGCAGCCAGAGACAGGGACTGACTTTAAACGTGTCAGCCAGGCAGGAACCAGTTATAACCTGACATTCAGGACCTCTGTGGTGGTGGTAACACAGGTTTGTACTCTGTAGCAGCCAGATGAAGTCCTTTAAGACAAGAAGATGTGTTTTTCTTAGCCTGTCCCCAAGCAGGGTGTGCCAAGCTGGTCCTGGCAGTCCTTTCACCAGTGAACAAGGAGCTGAGGTGCCTCCTGTGGTGAAGACAGACCTTCATAGCCACAGCACTACCAAAGAAATTAGTCTTCGCTATCTAAAGGGAAAGGCAGTCTATTAGCTGCACATTACTCAGCTGGGAAGTGCAGTAATTTCAAGAATTATGTTTAAGAGTTCTGTTCAGCTGTGGGAATACAACATGCCAGGAACCATCAGGTCTGCTGCCGGAGCAGCTGCCGGGGCAGGGCTGGCCCCTGGCCACCACATTTCCACAGTTACCTCACTGTTTAATGACTGCTCCGCTGGAAGGAGAGATGTTGGAGGGGTAGAGAAAGGCAGAGCCCTGGAAAAATCATTTGCATCGTGGCTTCCTTGAGAAGAGAAGGAGAAGGTTGTTGAAGGAGGCATTAAGACCTGAGATGTGAATGTGCAGCAGTGGCCAAGTGTCACAGCAAGGTGCTGCTGCCTCCCTGGGGCCAGGCAGTTCCTCATGGTGGGCTTGGTGCTCTGGAACGTGGCTGCTGCCCATGGCCACCCTGCACAAAGCCACCCAAACGGGCTGGGAATGTCTTTAAAACCCCTGTAACTTTTTCAGAAGTACCTCCAGAAAGCTTCATTAGTTGTTTCTTTTCCCTCACAACCCAATTCAATCCCACCTGGTTTAACACTTGTTCAGCCAGGTATAAAAGTGTCAAATCAAAGCCACATAAGGAGGCTTTAATGAAAACAGGCAACTCTAATTACTGAAAGTGTCTTGAGAGCAGTGTTGTAATTGTTTTTTGATTGTACTAATTGATTTGCCTTCCTCAGTAGGGATAATAGAAGGAAACAGTGGTGCTAGCATGTGCTTTTCTTTCAAATCCAAAATCATCCTCCTTGAAAGTAGTCTCACAGGACTGGAAATTTGTTCCTTGAAATCCTGTCTGAGGTCTGGGTCTATAGACTTGCAGGGAAATAGATTTTACTTCATTTTTCAGTCCTCTTCTGGGTACCTGGTTCTCACTGCTGCCAAGTGCAGACAGATTCAAATAGAATTAGTCAGAGTTTGTTCATGTTCCTCTGTATCAGGTCCAAGTCTATTTATTACTCGATCATTAGGGAAGATAATGATCATAAGCTGACGTAGGAATTGTAAAGCACATTTTCAGGTGGAGTTGTTGGTGCAGCTCCCCTGTGGAGGAGCTCGGAGCGTGCGGTCAGGGGAGCTCTGCCAGTTCACACTGGCAGGGAATTGGGCTTCCTTATCATCCCCGAATCTGTGGGAGTAACTCAGTAATCCAGGATTACTCTGACATTTTTTATGACTTTAATAGACATTAATATTTGATTGACGACTTCAAATTGACATGTTAGAAGAAAAACGCTCAAACTAAAACCATCTGCATCGAATTACAATGTAACTGTTGCAATTTTTGTCATTAATTGGTTATGAAAACCAGACTTGTAAGATAACTTCCTCAAACCTTTTTTGTGTTCATAACTTTTTCACCCTTTGGATAAAACAAAAAAAACTGGTTTTGGAGGTAGAAAAGTTCATCTGTATTTCTAGATGTACATACTGATCCTTTTCTGATCTCTAAAAACAACATTGTTATTCAGAGGGCTTTTTGTAGTGCTGTGCTGTTGTTTGCTGTGCTGTAAATAACCACGAGATTGAGACTGAAGAGAGAACATTGGGAACATTTAGTTGTCTTTAACAGTTCCTGCACTTACTTTTGTCTTTATGAAAGTTAATAGGCCTAAGCAGCATCCCTGTGTCATAAAGGACATTTTGTAGGAGTTTGTAGTTAGGAACAAGCTGGGATAAGAGACCAGAATTAACAGAGCCTGTTCACACAGCCTCCCAAATAGTAACTTCCAGTATATCTTTGTTGTATGTTGTTTGTCCAGAAAACTATTGACTGCAGAATTTCCTATTTTAGGGGATTAACATAATGATTTTGAGTGATGGAAGATTTCTGTTTTGCTAATCTTAAAATGCCAGAGAAAAATACTATGCACACCAGGTGCTATGAATAGCAATTACCATTCTGGGCCTGTGGCAAATTTTGTAGCAGTTTTGTTTAATGCTGTTTTCTAAAACTCTGCAGATAATTTCTCTCGAATAACGCTGTGTTTGATACTGTTTAAAACAATGTCACATAGCCAGCAGGAGAGAGAGGCAATGCAAGGATCCAGTCCTAAGATTCAGTCACCCCCGAGCACTGGAAAAGTCAAAGAGTTTGACTACTGGGAACGTGGAGTATTTTACATAACACATCACATATGACTGGGTCAAGTAGTTGCAGGAACCAGCATTACATATAAACCTCGTCTGTTGCTGTTAAGTGTCTCACTGTAGATCTCAATAAAAAAGACACATAAATCTTAGGGGTGGTTCTGCTGCTGGAGCTCAGTGGGGTGGCTGGAGCAGCCACTGGGAGCTGCCGACTCTGCTCCGGCAAAGTTATTCCAAACATTTGTCTCTAAACTGCAAGGGGATAAAGGAAAAAAAAAAGAGAATCCAACCCAACAAAAAAGCTTGGTAGAAGTATTACCTGTCCTGTTTTACCCCCTGCACAGGATGTTTTGAATGTGTTTATCTGTTCTTTGTAGGGTGAAGAAACAAAAGCACTGACTCTGGTCCTGCATCGGGACTCTGGATCTCTTGGATTTAATATTATTGGTGGCCGGCCATGCGTGGTATGTTAATTGTTAAAATATGTTTGCCCTTTCCAGTTGGGAAAAGCATGTAGGTCAACACTTAGAGGAAAAATGTTGCTGACAAGCATTTGGTCCTCTCGGGATTCTTTCAGAGCAGTTCTTCCATTGGGATTGGTATGGATGTCTATTTATGATGCCTTTTCCCTCACTGCCTGTTTATTGCATATCATCACAGCCAGCACCACTAATCCTGGTGCATTGCCGCTCCCAAAATGATAAAACCCATGGTGTTTCTTTCTCAGACCATACTGCTGTGAAGTTCATGGCTTGAGAACCACAACTTCAGCCCCTTTCATAAAAAAAAAAAGTTATTTACTCTCCTTTCCACCAGAGATCCAGCAGCCCTCTGTGCAGGTGAAGAGATGGAACTTAAACAGCCTACTTTTGAATTCTGTGATTTCAGCAGATGTTTCCTGCACCACACACTCACTAATGTATTTTTTCTGGATGCTTGTTGGCTGGAGCTGCTGCATATGACTTTAATTAGATCAAGGAGCGGATTATACCTTGTCCTAGTAATTTAGAAAGTATTCAGAACTACTTCTTGGCTGCTCAGAAAGCTGACATTAATCACGATTTATTCCTAGTGAATTCACTTGAAAGTTATTCTTTTTTTATCGTTAGAGTTTTTCAACTTTCTGAGACATTGCTCTGCATTGGTAGAAGCACAATACAGAGGAATATGAAAATACCTTATTAGGTGTAAGTTTTTTCCATGGGTTTAAGTCTCCAGAGGAAAAGCTGTGCAACTAAAAATAAAAATTGCACCGTTGTCCTATGTTTGATGTGCAAACAGGCTGTGTCTCACTGGATTTTGCATTGAGAATAATTGTAGTGACAATTACTCCTGAGCTGGCCTAAGTCAGAGGAAAATGATTATCAAGCAACTAATTTACCTAATGGCAGTCCGTCCCTGGTTGCTTAATCTTTCAGAATGGGAGTATCAGGTGTTCTCATTAGCACAAAGTAATTCCATATTAAGACACCAATAAGAATATTTCTCTCTAGTTACACACACTGTTGTGACATGGACAGGCTTCAGCTGAGGGCAGATGAGAGGGACAATAATGTGTTTTCCTTTTCATCCTTGAAGGACAATCAGGATGGGTCATCGAGCGAAGGAATTTTTGTATCGAAAATAGTTGACACTGGGCCTGCTGCTAAGGAGGGAGGGCTGCAAATCCACGACAGGATTATTGAGGTATGTGAACACACTGCCTTTTAACAGTGTGAGCTCCAGCTCTGGTCTTCCTGTGGCACGTTTGGTGTGGGGTTGGGAGAAGTGGACCGTGGCAAACACTGTCTAGAAGATACGTCTGTGAAAATATGCTGGGCTCGATTCAGGGCTGACCTCCAGGGCTTTAGGTATAGTCCTTCCCTAAATATAGAAACCAGATTATGGATGGTATGTGCATGTCCTGACTTTCTGAGGAGCTCGCATCTCTCTGGTATGCCATAGATAGATCTTTTTTAAGCCGTTGGAAACTTGGAAGTTATTTAGTTAAAACCATATGTGAAATATCTGTGGTGTAAAGCACGACGTTATTTTTCTTGGTATTTAAGTTTTGAACAGTCAGGGAAAATTCCGCTCTGTGATTTCTCTATGGTTTATCATAAACCTAAGTAACTCTCTGAATGTTGTTTGTGAGTTCTTACATTACTTAGATTGCAGTCTGAATTTCTTCTCATTTGGCCAAAGTCTTGACCTCAATAAAAAGCTCTTCCTGTGAAAGAGATGGTTGCATGAAACCTTTCTCTCAATTTGCAGGAAGCAAATTTCTTTTTTTGGGGGGGGGAGAGAGTAAGAAAAAGGTTCATTTTCACGAAAAAAATGCAGCTGACGGTGAGTCAGTTCCCATTGTTCGGCATTTTGCAGTTAAGAAAAAGTCTTCCTCACTGTCTTATTTTTGTAGGCTGGAGAAACTTTGAGACTCTATTGTTCGAAAAGATAAGTGCGGTGTTTGTTGCCAAGGATATCATGGAACAGCCAGTTTCTCTAAGTAATGGAATTCCATTGCTCTTATGTTTTGCAAATGAGCAATAAACAGCTGTTAAGGATTTTCTGTTGGCAGGGGACAAACTGTATTTGCCTTTTTCTGTACTGCTATGGTAAATTGTATTCACAATTTAGTAAGGATATAAAATATTAATTAAGTTTCTTCATATGGGAAAGAATGGAGCCACAGTAGCAGAACTATAAAAAGATAAGAAGCTGAGCTGCGAAATGATCCAGAGTTGCTCAAACTCTGTGTGTGATGTAACATAATTGCGAAAAGGTCTGGACAGTTTTGTGAGAACTCTGCGATTTTGTTTGAACTGAAAGGTTTCCCATAAGCCTGAATTCCCCCACAGCCTCCTTGGAAAGCTGACATCCGTTTCTGAAGTAGTGCACAGTCACATAAACCAAACAACCGTTATGAAAACCAAAACTCTGAGAGATGAAATACCCCAAGGTTGGGAAGTGCCCTGGTCTGGTTCAGGCTCCGTGAGCACAAGCACTGTCACAGCTGTGGAAGTGGCCCTGGCTCACAGTGCAGGGGACAGGGACAGCCAACCTCCATGGGCTCTGCACCATCTGCTCTCTTGTAAGGGACCTCCTTCCTTCTGATCCTTCTCCTCCTTCCTCACTGCTCCCCAAGCTGAGTGTTTGTCCTGGCTAAGGAACCAAGTCCCACTCTGTGTGTCCCGAGGAGCTGAGAGGGACACGAGAGGGACAGAGCAGGTGAGCTTCCCTGCTGTGTCCCCTCCCTGAGCACAGCCATGCCCGTGACAGCAGTGTTAGTGCAGAGCCTTTTGCACAGTTCAAGCTACGTTCTCAGAGAAGAGAAAATCCCAGAATAAAGACATCAGAGCAATTTGTTGGATTAATAACACGCCAAGGGTAGCGGGAACCCATGTGTTGACATGGGGCTGACGTGTTGACAGCTCTTGTTGTGCTGACCACAAACTCATTGTCATATTCACTCTTCTCACCTCTAAATATACACAAAATGCTGATGAAAATGGAGCACACTGTTTCCCAAGAGTTGGCTTTGGGTGCCTCCAGATCAGCAACTCGCTCTGGATCAGGAATGTTCTGTGTGGAAACAAGCCTTGAGCAGTGCCCAGTTAATGTGGTTTGATTCCCATTGTGGAGCAGTCTCCAAGAGTGCTAACCAAATTATTTTTTAGATAAATTAATTCATTTCATGCAGCCCAGCCACTACAGGCATCCAGTTCACAGCACTAGACTCGAGTGCTTTAAAAGAGAGCCCTCAAAATACAGATATTGTGGGCACCAGCTGCTTCATGCTGTGTTCCCTGCAGTTTATATTTAACACACTTTATCTAACCTTACTCTGGATAAGGAGAAAGGGGACACCTCCTGCATCAAGGCATCCAAGTGAGCTTTATCATCCTAATGTCTCATTTTTCTTAGATAACTGAAATACCTGTAAACTATGTAGATGAGAATTAGGTAATGGCCAGTGGTGGTGTCCTTCAAGAGGCAAGTTTTTTTATAACCTTCGCACTGTCAAAGTTTTGATTTGGGAGTTTGACTCAAAGATGATTTACAGATGTAGCTGTAACTAGCCGGACACAGCTGGGGGACTTGGCACAGAGCAGAGCATCCTGGCAGGTCACATTTGCTTTCAAAAGCATAAAAATGGTGAGGAAAGATGGCAACTTCTATCTCTAGAAGTGAATTTAGCTATCCAGAACTTCTTTAACTTGTTCCTTCAGTATTAAGGTTTTATGTATCATCAGCATGATTTTAAATAGACTTTTTCACAAAGAATTTTTATTCCAATATAAGCTGCTGAACATAACATCTCCCTAATTAATTCCAGCATCCATCATGGAGAATTTACAATGAAGTAAAACATGAATCATTTGATTTCCTTTTGGGAAATGTTTCTTTGCTGCAGATCTTCTGGTGGATGTGTTTTGGAGCACATATAAAATAAGAGCATCACTTCTCGTTTTCAGAACTGCCCCAACATTTCTAATTACTGAGCAGGGATTAGGCAGAGTGAAATCCAGACACATCCAGGGTACTGTTCAGGGCTGATAGCAGAAGCTTTGCTTTATTGCTGTTTGCTTGCAAATTCTATCCCCTGACAATTCGATAGAGAGATAACCCTGGGATTATGTCAGAGATAATTTTTAAACATACTTTCCTTATGTAATTTGGATTTCCTGTTCTACATTTTTCAGAAGGTTAAATGCAAAGTTAATTAGGTTTAAGTATTGACTTGAATTTTCTTTAAAAGCAAATTTTTTGGCCCTTTTTATATCACTGAAATAAGTAATGGCTCTGTGAGGTCTGTGTTGCTACTGCTAAATGACAAAAATCAAGATGAGTGTTGCATGTTCTGTGCTACTCAACTCCTCAGAGCAGCGTGTAACAAATACAGAGAAATAGCCTTATTCTTGTATTTTGTTTTAAAGAATCTGTTGAATAATGATATTTAGTGCTTACAAAGGACCATGAAGATCATTTTGTGGCTATTAACTGCTTAATAACTTCCCCTCACTGTTTAATAATATCCTTACTCTGTAAATGGGTAATCTGAGGCACAGAAAGAAAGAAGTGCTAGAAGTTCTCGCCTGATTAGGGTTAAAGATTTGGATTTTGGTGTTTTTGTAACTTCTCTATGTAAACCAAAGCTTCTTACCTGTATCTGTTTTCAGATCTTTCCCAATGACTTTAGAAGTGAGGAAGTCATGATTCTGGGAGATTTCCTCTGCTTTGACTACACATTTTTCATGCCATTCTGTACTTGTACATTCAAAGCCAGCAGCTGATTTCAGCTGGTGATTTACTGAGGTGTTGTTAAGATGTTCCATAGCGAATTGCCACGTTAAAAACATGCTGAAACTATTGATTTTTTTCCGCAAAGGAATTACTGTTCTCATAGATTTCATTTTTGTCAGGGTAACAAAATGGTCCTAATTTCCTCTCTCCACAGAAGTTGGTTCAGGTCCCAGCCCTGAATGCCTCTACGCAGCTGCTTGGCATTTCTTAAGACAAAATTAGATTTTCAGAGTTTTTATTTTTAAGCACATCAGCCCTGAAAGATTATAAATTAAATCCGGCATTCTCCTCTCACTAACTGGTAAAGTTGTTTGTTTAGCTCCGGGGCTGCTTGGGAAGAAGGAGGCTTTTGAAAGGCTGACTGCTCGCCACCTTAAAAAGTTTGCAGGACAATTTGGGTACTATTGAGGCAGTAAGAAGTGTCCCAGCTTTGCTGAAACCTGGAGGATTTATTCCATCTGGGACTCGCCCGGTGTTTCATGCTGCTCGCAGGAAGGATCATTAGTTTAGGAGTTGAGAACACGTCTTAGTTCATCTGATTGATTTTCCCCAAAGCCACACTCATGTGCTACAAATTACAGGCTGCTTTTCCAGGACGTGCATTTCTTCGCAGATTACACTACGAGAACAATGAAACTTTTTAGCAAATCTTGTGGATGTACAAACAAAATTTGCTGTTTGCTGCGGGCTCCCCGTTCACCCTGGAGTGAGCGTGGTGTTTTGGCAGAGGCACTTTCTGCTCACAGGAGGGGGTTAGGTGGATTTCAGGGAGATTAATTTGGTAGCTGTGTTAACAGCACAGCCTCTGAAAAGTCACATCAGCCCAGAGAGTGTCCATCAGCCACAGAGGAATGGCAGGAAAGGACACTCTGGCTGGAGCGTGGTGAACTTTCCCTGCCAGTGACACAAACTGAGGCAAGGATGGCTCGAAAACTGAGTGAATGAATAAAAGAAAAAACATTCCTTGTGGTCTGGTGGTGCGTGATGGGTCTCGTTTTTCCAGCAGACTGAGCCTGTGGGCTGAAAGGGCTCAGTGTTGCCCGTCTGGCTGCACTGTCAGTGCACACTTGTCCTGCCCTGGGTGCCCTGCTCGCTTATCACCGCTCACAGGCAGCTTCCACAAATAATCAGTCAATAAAATTACTGTCTGAACACCGCCTTAAATTTCTAATTTGCTGGGGAGAACTTTCTAAAACGATGCCAGCTCCAGCAGCATAATCCTAAGCCTGCAGCTCCTTGTGGGACACTCGGTGCCAGCTGAACTCTGACAAGGATACAGATTAAACAGAATTCTTTCATTGTCGTGAACGGAAAAGTTCAGCTCTGCAAACAAGATTTACTGTGCAGCTCCGTACGCTCAGGAATTAATTTTCTAGAAGAAAACATTTTCAGACAGTGACTTAAAATTGGCTGTTGCAGTTCCTGCCAGGACACGCAAGCACATGAGAGCATTTGTGGGGAGCGAGCGCGGCGGGGCAGCGAGCGCAGCTACAGCAGAGTCAGCTCTTTTTGGAGTTTATGCTCCCAGAAAACTTTCCAAGGCCTTTGTCCATATCTGTTAATAGTGTCTCACAAAGCAGCATCGTGCCTTGTGCTCAAATGTAGATCCTGCAGCTCGGTCAAAAGGGAGTAATAATAACAACCCAAAGAGGAAAATGTAAATGAAAACAGGCGGCCTTGGTTATCACTGCATTTTTTCCTCTCATAAATTTATTTCCCTGATTTCATACCAGCACTACAGGCTGAGCTGTGGCAGGGAGGTGGGGAAAGCAAGGGGATGAGCCAGAGAATGAACCAAAGAGGTGCAACAGGATTTTTACACTCAGTACTGTAATATTGTTCTTCCCTCAGACAAAACCAGAAAAATAAATAGGATGGAACAAAAATATAAGTGTTGCAAATAAAAAAAGCAGTGTTGTTTCAAATATTATGGACCAACAGTCTCTGACCTGGAGGCTGCAGAGCTCAGGTTATAAGCACTTTTCATGCTGCAGCTTTTGAAAAGCTCCTGTGTGGGTTCCCCTCAATTTTCCACATGGTCTTATTCTTTCTTCTTTTTAATAGAAGTCCACAGCATGCTGACCCTAAGTGTAATGTGGGCATTTTGAATCTGTGGAAGCTTAGAATATTGTTCTCAAGGGCGCGTTGAATGAATAAGAGGTAATTAAATTATCAAAAAAAAACTCTCTTAAACTCAGGAATAGATCCCTTATGTGTAACATGTCTTAAATTAATGGGATTATGATGTGGAGCCCTTCCTCCCTTGCGCTTCCCTCCACTCTTGCTTTCCTTGCTAACGGAGTCTGCTTGAAAACAACCATTTCAGTCTTTAGCCAGCATGAAATCTGTCCTGTAAAACCTTCCATGCTCTCGAGATGGGGACCGTGACAGCTGTGCACGAATCAGGAGGAGAATTGCCACTACTGGAATTGGGAGAAATGCCTTTTCTGGGATGGAACATCCACAGTCCTTGCAGAGAAGTTAAATAACGTTGCCATGTTTGTGTTGGAATTGCAGTTCAACAGGAAATTGCTCTTGAGAAAAAGGAGAAGCAATTATGAGGAATTTGCTTTCCAGGTTGGGTTCTCTTGCCTCAAACTTTTCATTACCATAAGGTTGGAAAAACTGGGAGAAAAGTCCTACTGATATGAGGCTCTAAAACATAGTGAAAGTCACAGATTATTTAGTAAATGCTCTGCCCCAGGAGTTGTTTCTCTTTGGTGTGGTTAACTTGTTTGGGACCACAAGGAACAGGATTGGAGAGGAAACGCAAACTGCTTTGATAATTTCCAGTCAAATCTCTCGTGAAGCCAGGGACTCACTCCACTGTGTCCTGCCGTGCTGATCCCAGAGCTCATGAATTCCCTCATCCATCCTCCCTCAGCTGTGTTTACCATTTTCTGCTGAACCAGTCCTTGCTAATTGCCTGGATAATCCAGCTCTTGGTGGGTGCCTGCCCGCCTTGTGTGGGGCAGAGAGGTTGTTCCAAGCCTGGTGTGGCACCTGGTGCTGCAGGAACAGTCCTGGTGCTGCAGGTCAGCCCATGCCCAGGACACCTGTGATGAATCCAAAATACAGACCTGAGAAATCCAGAATGTGGGGTTAGGAATCATTACTGTGTCAAAGAAGTGAAAAAAGCTGTTTCATCCTCTCTAGCTCATCAGAGAGAAACATGTCAGACTCCAACCAATTTGTTGTTTTTTTTAAAGGATGCACATAGAGCATATAACAATGGGACAATTTAATCTTTTCATATGTGGTACAATTCCTTGCATTTTAAATCATCTCTTCACTTTTCCACATTTCAAGCCAAACCATTATGATTAACTGTTAGGTTTTATTTTTAGATTTTTGAATGCGGGTAGTCTTTTTAGAGAAAACACACAGAATGTCCTATCAACCATTTTCACACATTTGTTATCATAATTGGGCAATCAGGCACAATCATCCTTAATTTAGTACATACGTGGTCCATTACCATGCCAGTTGGGTTACAGATATGCATGAAGTAAGTGCAAATTAACTGACAAAAGGAGCAAGCTCAGACCACTGCTATTCAAAAGGCACTCGAGGCACATTTGCATAACTCTTCATTTGGAATTAAAAATGGAATTTGTTCAGCAAACGTGCCAAGTGTGGGAGAATGACCAAATCTGCCAGGGGATCCCAGATCCTGATCCTGCATTCCCTTTTGATGGAGGGAATTTTCTTCAGAAGGAGAGCATGGCCCTGTTCTAGTGACAAATACAAAACAAAGTCTCTTCTGCTCAGTGTCTTTGTAGTTTTAATGACAAATAAGGTGTTTTGATAGTAAACAAAATCTATTCCAGCACTGGGTGTGGAGGTTTTTGTTTGTTTTATCAAAGTTGCCAAATGTAAGGGTATGGTAGGACAAGAAACACTCCAGACAGGAAAATGTGGAAAAAGAGAGTGCTCAAAAGAAGTTTATCAAGTGTACTTTAGGAAATTGTATAGCAGTAATGGCTTTAGAGTCATACTCTCCTTCATACATAAGGCTTTTTCCTTTGCTTAATTAATTAATTCTTTACACCATGAAAAATTTTCCACAATTAACTGCAGTTCCAGGCTTTAAACACTGAGAGGTGACAATTTATCAACATCAGGAATTTCATTCCATCATTGTTGACTGCTGCTTTACTTTCTGCATGTTTTGATAAATTTCAAAACAACATAACCAGACTCTTTTATGTTCCACTACCAAGTGCAACTACAGGACTTGTAAAGTTTTTAGGCTCTCATAAATACAAATGGGACTGGGCTGACAAGTTGAAAAAATTTGCTTCACCACTGGGGCTTTTAAATGAAAACAATATTTTCCTTTTAAGACTTTTATTGTGCATTTTTTGTATCCAAAGTAAATTTGTGTTATGTTAGCTTTCATATTAAGGTGTAACATCTTTAGAGAAGCTTCTATCTGTAAAGTCTTATTAGTTAATTTGGGTTTTAAAGGTTGTGGGGGGGAATATTACTTCCAGAAAGGAAAGATAAGACTTTGGGGTGAAGGAGGAGTGGTACAGAAGGGCTGTGTGGGCAGAGCAGTAAATGATGGAGACACATCCCATCCCTGTGTACATGAAATCCCTTTTGGGAGGGTCCAGGGGATCCTTAGTCCCACATAGTGCAAATGGTGCACGTGTCTTATCTCCAGCTTAAATTTTACATTAAATGTGCTTCAGTTGTGTGAAGCAGGTGGAAAAAGAGTTAGAGGATGGAAAACAGTGTCTTTTGTTAGTGCAAGCTCCTTTTCTATAAGCTAATTAAAAAAAAAAATCACTAATTTGTAGCTCCCTAATTGTAGGACTTGACCAGTGGATCCCAGGATCAGCATCCCTGCAGCAGCCTTTCCTCTGTACCCCCTCACAGTTGTCATCCACAGCCCCAGAGGAGTATCCACAGCTTAATTATATGCTCCATTTAACAGCAGTACAGAATTAATCCTGTTTGGACAGAGATTAGATGACATATGAAGAGTCGTGTCTGGTCTCTTTAGCGTGGTGAATTTTATCTTGTAGTGTTTGCATTTAATCTTAATTATTTTTTGCCATCACCCACGTGACTTGGAAGGGCACAAAAGTGTGCAAAGCTGAAAGCAAGGAATAGGTTTGGGGATGGAGCCTGGCTCAGGATCCAGTTTAATTCCTGCACAAAGACAGGAGCCACAGGTGCTCAGTCCTGGAAAATACCACGACACTGTAGGGAATACTGGAATCCCATCTCCAGTTTTATCAAACCGAGTGAAATCATTGGATATTTCCGAGGGCCACGGCGTGGCTGAGGTTGGAGAGGACCTTTGGAGAGCAGCTAATGCTCCCAGCAGGGTCAGCCAGAGCCTGGACCCAGGGCCCTGTGTCTGCCTGGGGTGAATAAAAGCTCACACACATGAATGGTCCTTTGGGCTGAGCAGGAACCTGAGCTGAAAACTGGTAAATATTATACATCTGTTTGATTGATTGGATGAATATGAGAAAGAAACCAGCAACAGGAAGGGAGAGTGAAAATGTTTCCTGAATCATTTGAAGGTGGGGGGAGGGAAGAAGGGGGGAAAAAAAAAAAAAAAAGAAGGAAGAAAAAAAAGAAAAAAAAAAAAAAAAAAAAAAAAAAAAAAAAAAAAAAAAGAGGACTTTTTAGTGCTATTTTTTTCTTCTCTCAGTTCTGCAGGCCTCCCAGCTCAGGAAGATTTAGTTTACTTCTTAAAAGGTCTTGCTTATAAAGCAGACCTTTTTCTGGCTCTGGCCAGCTCTAATAAAAATTAGCAGTAACTTTTGCAGCTGCCATACCACATGACTGCTTGGAATTGCATAACTTCTTTTTCCTCCTAAAGAAACACACAAAGATCATCTGATCTCCACCCTTGCAGCCTTCTCTGAAGTGTTTTTCTCTAACTTGCTTTCTAAACAGGAATCTTTTTCTCCTTTCTTTTTACAAGCATCTCTTCTTAAGCCCAAAATCTGACAGCAAATGGTGAGGGGCTCTGGGCGGAGCTTTCATGAGTTAAGTAAATAAGGTGATTATTTGTATTTTTGCTACTTCAACCTCTCTTACTGTTTATAATAAAGAAGCCATATCATAGGCAAAAAAAAAAAAAAAAAGTGGCTGAAATGGTGAGGATTTTGGGGCCTGTATTTCTAGGATTAAGGTTTTGGATGAAGAAGGACTGTGGTTTGCCAAGGAGAAGGTCGTGGTGGGAAAGACAAGGCCTCCATGGCCATCCCAGGTGTAAACTGGACACAGGCTGTTGGCTCAGACCAGGTCCTGCTTGGAAATCCCCGAGTACCTAACCTGATCTGCAGACAGAAGGGATGGGAATGGAAAATTATCAGCCTCTTCTAGCTGGGTGACATGTGGAGATGTGCCACTGCTTTCTGGCTAATTGCATTTCCCTCTAGCAAAAAAAGAAAAAAAAAAGGTGGTTTATCATCTTCAACAAAACCCTGAGAACAAATAACCTCTCTTCTGTACAGCACTTTTTTTTTCCCTAAGCAAATTTCTTGCAAAGAAAAAAAATACTTGTTTTGTCAGGATACTCCAGTGACTGCATATTTATTTATGTCTCCCTTGTAGTTCAGTCAGAATTCATTCCATTTTGTAAGTCTTAGAGCAATCTCTTGTCTGTAGTTACAAAGAATTCTTAAATCATTGAATGAAGGAAAACCCATGTGTGTATCAGACTCTTTAAAGCTTGGTTCATCCTAAATCCAAACAAACGGAAGCCAGGTAACGATAATATCATGGAATATGAAATGTTGCTGAAAAACCAAGCCTGTTGGCACACAGCTCTGGAAGCTGCACCTCTCAGAGCCACTTTCACTGCCTTGCACTCCATTCTATTCTCATACTTGAGTTGGGCCAGTTCTCTTAACCCCAATAAAATCAGAATAAAATCTGAATATATGTAATTCTCACTTTTGTATTTTCTCTGCTAGTGGTATTTCCCTTTTCCTGCTTGCTTGTCAAGAATCCTTAACTCCCATTTTGGAGTGGAAGTTTGGCCCCTGGATGCTGGGGACAGAACAGATGCACTGAGCTGTCTTCAGCTGCACTCACAGCTCTGAAGTGTCCTGCTAGCAACTCTTGTTTTAATTTCAGTGTTCACACAGCCAACCCTGTGATTCCTTCCTGTGTTTGAAGGAGCCAGGACATACTGAGCCACTTCTTTTTAATACAACCTTGTGTTGTTTTCCCTTCATTTTGGCCTCCCTCTTTCTCCTTAAAACCTTTGTAGGCAGTTTCCTCTGCAGCAGGGGAATTGTTCACTGTCTCTATTACAAACCTTTCTGTAGCAAAGAGAACCTCCTCCTTCAGCTTCAGCCAGTTTTTACCTCCTGCTGCTAAGTCAAATGTTCTCTCTCTGCTTCTAAGTTGACCCAAAAGCAAGGTTTTTGCCCCGTTTTTGGCTGTCTCACTACAAGACTTGCTGAGCAGCTGATGTTAGAGTTACAAACCCAGGAGAGCCAAGGGTGGCAGAGGGAGCTGTAGGTGATATTTCAGCTTCTAGCACATCTCCAGGCTCTACAGCCCATTGAAGGCTGCACTCCCTGCTCTGACACTGCAGTTCAGTTCCTTTTCTCAGCTTGCCTTCCCCAGATCCTGCTGTGGTTCTTCATTAGACACCCAAACTCATTAGAGGCTAATGAGAAACACTTCAGTGATGTATCTCAGGCAGAAATAGGGAGGCTGAGAAGATGCTGTGAAGTTTCTTTTGGGATGAAATTAATTTTGTGCATAATTTAGGAGAAAAGCCCTTCAGATTGGAGTGATACTCTATTAATCCCTCATTTGGACTTTCTGCTTGGTTTGAATGCTGTGTTATAATTTAAGTAGATCTACAGAATAAAGGAACCAGAACCCCACAGCCAGAACTAAGACGATACACTCGTCACTGGCTCTGTCCCTTTTCTCCCAAATAACTGAAAATAATTTGCTTTCCATTTGTTTATCCCATCGCCTGAGGTACTGTTCAGTATGAACAAGATGCAGATTCTGCTGCTTAGCTCTTTTTTGTGTCTGATTGGAAGGACTTCATTCCCCTCCTTCGGAAAACCTTTGGAGAAGAGCTAAGCCCAAAAGCTTTTAACTGCTTGGGAAGTGTTTTCCTGCCGTTTCAGGAAGAAATGCAATTATCATGGCTGCTTCAAGGGAGCTGTCACTGAAGCGATAAACCATGCTAGACTTTACTTATCCTTGCAGAAGAATGCAAATTAAGGCTATAAATGGAGGTCTTGGGAAAGGTCCTGACCGCTTTTTGCCACCAGCCTCATAATCACCCCCGGTCATTCATATTCCCAGGCAATCAGGTGATGTACATCATCTTCTGCAGGGGGGAAAAAGGACTGGGAAATTAAGTGTGTAAGTGAAACATGCTGAAAGAATAAATGCCTTTGTTTGTATCTGTCCTTCATGTGTTAATCAGCTGTTAACTGCAAACCACAACATTTCAAGCCCTGCAAGCCCTTTCTCCAAGGAAGCTGAACTGGGTGGCCAGGGACAGCAGGACAGTATTTTAAAAGTTGCTAAAACTTGATAGATGAACCCTGACCTGAAGTAACAAGCATAATGTTTGATAAATTTGATATCTGTCTAGCTGAAGTCAGCAGTGAACATTTCACTTAGGGAGTTTATGGGAACTGATGGCCACGTTCATAAAGTCTGTTCTAACCCAAGGATAAAAAGTAAATTTAGAACTATTTATTGGCACTGTTACTGGAAGTTCTGTGCAAGCCTGCAGCAGGATCTGTAGGTGAGCAGGAATCCTTGGGATAAGGCTGCCCCTTGAGTTGTCCATCACAGCTGAGAAACTTAAGCATGTTTTATATTTTCAGACTAGGTTTTGTTTCCCTGCAGCCAGAGTTGCTGCTTATTTGCCTAAAGTTAAGGATGTGCATTAGATAAACAACAACTGGGGTCTTGGGCACTGTTCAGTGTCAGAGTCCATAAACATGGGAAAATAATCTACAAACAACAAATTGGCTGATCTGTGACAGGCACAGATGTGTTTTCCACTTCCTTTGAATATTTAAAACCTTAACTCGTCACTGGAGAATCCAAATTGTGGTATTTGACTCTTGAGAAGAATCTTCATGGAAAACAATGTCAGATTTTTAGTTTGGTCTCCCACTTCGTAACAACGCAGTTGTTGTAAACAGCTCAGCTTCTGCTTCCTTCAATTCCTGACATCCACATTGCCAAGTGCTTTTATTTTCCCAATAAACCAGATTTTTGACAGGAGAAAGTGAACCACATTGTATTATGGTGCTGCCTAAATATTACATATTTCCTTTTCAAGCAAACGAAATGAAACATTATTTTAATGTTTGAAAATGGAAAAACACTGGGGTTTTTTTCCCTTTTCAGAATATTCCTGTTATTTTGTTACAGTGCAGTCATTTTCTATTCCTGATTTTAAATTTCAGTTTCTACATTAACTGCAGAGATACAGGCTTGGAACCTGAAACAGACTGACTTCGGCCACTCTTTGTGATTTAGAGAGACATCAGACTTGTGTTATTGTCAGGCATCCAAGTTATTTAAAATTACTTTTCCCTGAATGCAAGTTTTTGTGTTTGTCATGATCTAACTAGATTTATTCTATTCAAGTTTATAGTTCAGCTCCACAGTTGAAAGTTTTCTTTTGCTTGGATGTACGAATTCAACAAATTCTAGATCAAGGTCAATTCTGAAGCTCCAATTTATTGTTGTTGTTCTCTCCCAACCATTACTTTGTCCATCATTTAAATTGCCTTTGGATTAAAGTATTTTGTTCTATCAAAACACGGGGCATTTTAGGCATTAAGAGCACTGAGCATATCTCTGAATCACAAATGGACCTGATTTTTGTTTTTCTTTACCCTGTACTGTGTCAGACAGAGGATTTCCTACCGTTGTTTGGGAAAAGAAAGCTGGAGCTGGAAAGGAAAGCATAAAACTGATTGCCTGATGGTTTAGTGTTTCAGACCACCTACCCTGAGAGTGGAGTCTAATTGAAATTCTAAAGAAGAAAAGAGACATAGCCCAGCAACAAACAAATAGAGAAAGCTTAGTGGAAAATTAGTGGAACAATAAAATATGATTCCATTTTGTTAACACTTTGGTACTTGGGATAGTTTTACATGGGAGAAAATGTAGAGCAAAAGGAGACAGAGGAAAGCCATTAGACAGACATTTAGAGACTTTCTAGACAGACCTAATAGAATTTTACACACTTAACTTGTTAAAAAATCCGTGTATATTCAGATGTTGTTTTACATAATTCCTTGACTTTACAGTTAAAAGGGAAAAGAAATAAACAGACAAGGAAGGGAAAGAAAATAAAGCATGCACCTCTCCAGAAGAGGCATTTTTACGGGAGAAAGCACAGGGCAAGATGTTTTAAATTCTTTTGGAACCTCAACAAGCAATTTATCTAGGGACTATTTATAAACTATTTTTATAAAGTCTCAGTTAGTGACAAAGAATAGATGTATCTGAACTTAAAATTCACTTCTGGATGAAATACTTACCTAACTTTATTCCCATTCACCCTTAAACAAACTGGTTTACTTTGGGGCATTGTGTCCAGTACATTCTACACACATCTGATTAAGGGGCAGCTCTGTCCCTGGGGATTCCTGCTCACCTACAGATCATAGATTTTCCCAAAATAGGAGAACCTGACTGCAAAACCACAGACTGTTGTGGACTACTGAACTCAAGGCAGAGTATTACCACAATCAGTCTAGGGCACTTCCTTTAGTGTATGAAAAGCTTTTAAACAACAAAGAAATACAAAAAGCTGTCAACTGAAGTTTTAAGTTCACTGAGAATATTTTCCAGGGACGACAGCTACACCTCACTGCTGTTTGTCTGGCTGCTCAGCTTCCATGATAACATTGTGGAGGAATTTAGAGGGGGCTAAAAAACCTTTTATTCCCAAACACATTTATCTCCATCTCAATCACTCGGGAATCCAAGAGCACAAGTGCAGAGGCCAAGTGGACACATCCTGGCTGGTGGAACAGCCAAGCTCCCTGTGCTGCAAGCCAGCAAGAGGTGAGAGTGTTCTTGCCTTGGCAACCCTGAGGGGGATGTGATTTGGGTTGTGATCTCTTCTTTTGGGGCGAGTGTGAATCCATCTATTGTTTCGTGGGAGAACAGCTGCAGGGGACACCAGGGAGCTTCACGGGAGGAAGGAAAAGCTGATTTTTCTTCAAGATGGAACTGAAGGTTTTCTGGTTAAACAGATGTTCCTGCAGTGGCTGTTTTGTACTGGTATCATCAGTTATCAGCCTGTAAAAGCCAATGGTTCAGTGAAGCAAAGTGATGCCCGATCCATTTTAAGAGGCACCAGGGCAAATTTCTCACTTTGCACACTTAAATCAAGGTCAGATTTCAGTTATAAATCAAAATGGCCTTTTCTCCCCTGTCAGTGCAGGAGGAATTCCACAGGAGCAGCTGCCAGGCCGCTGTGAAGGCTCACATTTACTTTCCTTTCCAGGTGGGGACTGGGATTGTTTCAAACACCCCTTTTCAGAGACCCCTTTCACTGAGCCCTGGGATGTGGAAGGACACTGGAAACTATTTTGAATCCTTGCAACAGGTGGATAGAGTCAAGCTGCAGTACAGAAAAGTTGTAGTCGTTCCAAGGTTTTCATTTTAGCCACATGAATTATTTCTCATTTAGCGAGACAGGAGTTTCAGCAAATTGTGCACATAATTTCTAAAAGCTTTTTATAAAAAGCAGTCAGGGCAAGGGTGATTTCTCTTCCTTCTGCCTCAAAATGTATGTGAGCAAACAAACATCTCATCTGCAATAGCAGAGCAATGACCAGATGTCTTGTTTGTGCTTTAAAATATTTTTGTTCCAGCCCATAGATAAAATTCTTTCCACTTTAAAAATGTTCAACTTGAACTTAGGCAGTTAAAGGATTCCTGATGACAGAGCTGGATGATACACAAGATACACACTCTTCTCAAGGTCTCTCTTCCATGAGCTTTTATACCTACATTGAATTAGTATCCATTCCTTTCATGGCCTGAGGTGACACAGTATCATTTTCTAAGGTTTGCTCTGTTGTTTTTATTGTTCCTCTGGATGGGACCAGATTTGGGCCCCAAGGCCCAGCAAGAGCAGAACTACTGCCTAAAAACTGAACTAAGGCTGCCCTCAGCTCTGCAGCAGCTGCACTCCTCTTTCTTACAGGAATAAAAGGATATATTTTAACAAATACACATCAGAAATGGTCACATGGGGAGGTTTCGTGGCTCTCTCTTGCACTACCCACTGTCAGTTCTAAAACCCACATAGTCTAGGCCTGAAATCTTTATCAAAAAAGAGTTGTGCTCATTTATATCATAGTACAGCAGTCCCCTCGTGGAGTATTTTCAGCTCTTACAAATCTCCCCTGCTGCAGTCAGCACAGTCATGCTGACACTGCTTTTTCCAGTGGGAGGAGGTAGGAAAGGAAAATTATCAAATTCAGGTAATAACAAGAGCCTGCTAAAATTAGTTGTCTTACTACTGCCAGTGCTAAATGGGGAAATGAACTGAGTGGGGTGAATGGAGCAGAACAGACTTGGGCAGCAGAAGGTAAATAACAGTATTTTACATAAGCATCTAATACTTGACAGTTTTACAAGTGGCTTGTTATTCCTGACAACTGTTGCGTTGGGATAAAGAGCATTTGCTCTTTCCGTTTCTGGCTTTCTCACATCCTCAGAGCAGCTCCTGCTTGGAGGAGGTGCTAAGGAACAGCTCTGTATCAGTGCCATGGGGCATCTGAGGGGTTATTTCCTTACTCAGCTCCCCAGTAGACCCCTAAGGTTTGTTTTAGCAGCTCACCAGATAAAAAACAGGGCTGTCCATCAAGGTGAGGGCTTGTATTGGCTTCAGTGGGCTCATTTCACACATCATCCACAGAGTGCATTGGAGAGGGTTGGCATCTTCCATCCTGCTCAACCTCTAACCCACCACAGAAACTTCACACAAGATCCAGGCTGTGGCTCATCATCTATTCTTGTTACTCTTGTAGTGCCTGGGGACCTGCACAGAAATCAAATCCCCACTGACACCAGAGCTTATCTCTAATAAAGTGAAATATAAAAATTCAAAAACACACAGCAGGACAAAGCCAAGAGGAGTTACATGACAATTGTTGTCAGAACTGGCTCACAGATGCTCAGTTTACCCACCTTCATGGCTAAGGCAGGGCTGGGACCCTGAGCCATGGAGTGACTTCTAACCACAAAGGCAGCAGCTTCCCTTGGAGGGGGGAATAAATCCAGACAACTGTAATCCTCTCCAGGTTGTTTTAGTGCTACTCCTGACTCCTGGGTACAGATGGAAGCTTGTGGTAGTTTCAAAGTGCCTTTGTCTAGACTAAGATTTAGTTAGGTAATTCTAAAAATTCAATATATGACACGTGTAACATAAATTACTGTATGCTGAGCTAGTCAGGGGGACGATTTGGGAGGCATCACTTTCAATGTGACCAGCTGAGCTTATATTAAAGTATAGATCACACCTACACTAGGTTTTGGAGGTTTTTTTGTTATGCTAGACCAGACTAGCTAACCAGTTCTAACAGAATTGGAGTCAGTGGAATTAGGGCACAGGATAAAGTGACAGAAAAATAAAGAGAGAGGAAATTAGGGAAGATATCCCTTCATAAATAACAGAATGCTTTTTAGCATTTTACTCACCCTTAAAATGTAAATCAGTTATCTTGAGACTAAGAAAGCAACAAGAAGTCTGAGACAAAATAGGAATTTTTTCATAAAAGTCTTGAAAACAAATACTTAGCTTGTTAAAATACTTCTTGAGCCACAGCTAGAGCACCTGCAGTTCTATATCCTATAAACAAGTTATACCTGCTTTTCCATGAGTGGGAAGCATCCATAATATGGATAACAGCTGCTTAAAATTCCAGTTGTATTAAAGTTTGGTTTATCCATGCATTATGTATTCAACCACGGTTTTCTGTATTTGATTGTTTCTAACAACAATTAATACTACTCTCTAAATAAAAAGCAAGATGTGCATCAGTTGCAGATGGAGAAAGCATTTATTCTGGGTATACCTTAGAGTCCCAGAGGGAGATCTGGGTGTCCAAGGAATGCAGGGTGGGGTGGACTGTGGCTTCCCTTCAGCCCTGGCTGGCAGATCAGCCCCGAATTGCTGTTTCTGCTGCCATTTTTAGTGATTTGGTATCAGCAGCTCCAGCCCCTGGGGAGATAAGAGGGGGGCACGTGAGCTCTGCAGGGCTCTGGGGCAGGGGCTATATCAGTCTGGCAGCTGTTCTGTGATGGGGAAGGTATGTGACAGCTCAGGGCAGGCTCCAACAAATGGCACCCGCTCCCAAAAAACAGGCTCCTAACAGACCTGCCCCCCAAAGGCTGTTTGGGGAAGGATTTCAGTGTCACGCCTGACATTTGTGCTGAAACCTGAGTTTTTACAGTGGGAAAAGACATAACATGGAGGTGTTTTCAGGGAAGATGTTTGGGGGTCTATACTGAACACTGAACCATTACCCAGGAGGGATCTGTTGATATACATAATCTATAGCACTGACACGTCACTGCTGCTTTAACCAAAAATAGTGCAGTCCCAGAACTGGCTTGCAGAGGAGGGATGGAATGCTGGCTGAAATGCAGAAGAGGCTGAGACCTGCAGCTCATAACTGCTCCCCACATTCTGGGACACTAATTCTGGGGAGCAGAAAAATCAAGATCCAGACCAGACACTCCCCACGAGTCCAGGAGTCACTGGATAGAACTCAGAAATCTCAGTGGGATTTTCACACTTGGAAGAAATCATTACTTCAGATACATTTTCCCATGAGCCATACTCTCCATTATCTTGTCCCTTGGGTGGTTGTTTTATTTAATGTGAAGAAGGTGTAAAGCACAGTTCTTCTCAGTGATGGTGTTTCACACTCTCTAATTTTAAAGGGCACAGCATAGAAGGGAAGGAGACCCAGTGCAGGTGGAATTCTGTGCAGGAAAAGCTGCTCATTGGTTTTCTGCTTTCTATCCCTGGATGCTCTGCTCACTCACTGTTCTTGCCTCCCCACCAGACCCCCATGATTCCCATCCATGATGTTTTGTAGCACAGGGAAAGGTGATAAACAGAGTTTTGATTTGTGCCTCTAGCTAGAAAAGGATGCACTTTTCCAATTCATTTTCCCCAGAACTATTAGGTCTTTGAGTAGGCAGCTGAGGCACCAAACTCAGATTAATGCTTTGTTTCTTACTTCCCCAGAGTGCTAAAAACCATTACTTCCAGGATGATTTTGGCTCAATATACTGAAATACCACATTTCAACTTACAGACATGATTTATGCCAGATATAACTTTGTAGGTTAGAAGCTATTATTCATAATTTGGATAAGATATATGGAAAAGAAATGTTTGTGCATTATGTTAGAAAGTGTTGATTTGTGTAGGCACAGCCAGAGAATTACTGTAAAGCTGATGTGGCTGAGATAACCTGTTAGTAATTAGGATTTTGAGTAGGGTGAGTATAGAAGAACACAAAAACAAGACTTCATTAATAGCAGAAAATTCCCAGAGCCTACCACGGGTCCTTATGTCCAGTGATCCACCCTGAGATCCACGGAACCTGCAGGGAACCCCTGTAGGTCCTGCCACTGCAAGGGACACACAGAGACCATCCTGGTTGCTCATCGTGGATCATTCCTCCACACACACTGAGTATTCACAGGAATACAAATGACAATTCCAGAGGAAGAGGAGGAAGGAGCAATTCTGCTGCCTGACCATGAGGATGTAGTCCATGAAAGAGGAGTTTTCTGGGCTGAATCCACCCTCTTGTTTCTATTCCCCTGAGCTAAGCCACATCAGGCAAATCCCATTTTACCTGTGGTACTTTCATGTCTTTGGGGATTAGTTATGCACATTCCCATCAGCAGCTTTTACCCACAACATTTATCATGTTGGGATATTAAGCTCAGATGTTTTAATAAACAGAGTGATTTTTTTTTCATCTGAACTGTTCCTGAGCCACCACTGCTTTGCTGCTGAGTGTCAATATGAACTGCTAAACATGAAATATTATCCACAGGCACAGAATATTCTCATGAAACTATCATTTTCAGAGATACAGGGGATAAAAAGCTATACTGTCGATTTTTCAACAAAAATACAATCAACTCTCAGTGCAAACATTCAAAGATGTAATGAAAAGCTGCTGAAACAACAATTCTCCCTGCGTAGCTGCTATTGGGGGTTGGAATAAGGCATTTGTAAGGTTTAAATTGCTTTTGCAGTCAAGTGTTGTAATCCATTAGTGATAGGAAAAGGTATTTGTCTATCGGTTGTGGTTAACTACATTCCTTGTATTAGAAACAATTTAGTCTCTTACGTGAGCCCAGCGCAGGAAATTGTTTAAAGAGTCTGGCTGCAGAGCTGGAAAAGGAGCAGTTGGTGCTCCCTTCCCCCAGCAGAAATGTGATGGATAACTGAACTCTGACAGCCAGCAGCTTAACCTTTAGCAGTGCTGCACAGAGCAGCACCACAGGCTTTTACTCTGAGGATTTCAGCTCCTTCTGAGTAAAGTTGTGTAGAAAAAAACGTGCAACTCTCCCAGGGATTTTTCTCTTAAAACAGTGATGATCCTTCCTTTGGCGGTTAAACCTTGTTAATTCATCGGTTTTTTTAGATAACATCATTACTCTCCCAAAAAATAAATTCTAAATCTGTGGGTAAATGGATGAAGACTAAGATTTGGGTTCTGAAAATGGGAATTGCAGTTTCTCTGCAAGAGCAAGTTCTCAGATCAGATTTGCTACCAACTCCATTGGGGTTTTGGAGCAGCGTTTGCTAAATATTATCAGCTTTGCACATTCGGCTGAACATCAGCAGTGCACCAGGACATTTCCTTGGGTTTCTTTTTGCTCTGTAAAGAAGCTGACAAATGTTGCACCACATCTTTAAGATGTGATCTAACACAGCAAAGCACGATGCATATTACATATCACAGACTCATGGAAATCAGAGAGGAATCATATGAGATGTGACATCAACCCCCAGACTGGCACACTGATCATCTTGGTCACTACCAAAATGCAGGATTATAAATTATTTCAAGATCTGTATATACTGCATATGTACAAAATAATTTAAAGCAGTAATTCAAGCACTGCACCCTTTATGATTGCAATGCAGTCATCTCCTTATGTGGCTTTATTACAAAAAGCTTAATTTTGTGTGGGGCTGTTCTCACAGGGCCAGCAGCCTGTTAGAGGCTGGTCTCACCCTATCCTGAAACCCAAAGCAGCTTCCTGTGGGATTTAAGAGCTGCAACTGTTCCAGTGAATTCAAGATGTGCCTTACAAAGCTTTGCACCAAAGTAAAAGCTGCAGCCTTTGGGCTGGACAACACCTGATGTTATCCATAGGATCCTTCCATTCCGCTGCTTAAAATAATCTGTGTTGAGGAGGAATTTTGTAGGTTTCCAGGGGCTCACTTTCTGCTGGCAGCCTTTACTTAGTCCTGTAAAACAGAGGAATTGGCAGAGGCACTGGAATATGAATAGTGCAGAAGAGTCAGCTTTCCCACCTAATGTATTTGGCAGGAGGAGCTCTGAACTGCAGGGAAGGCAGGCTGAACCCCTGGAGAAGGAGGGATAACAGTCCTGGGAAAACAAGCAGTGAAAGAGGAGACAAACTGCATTACATCAGGGTTGCTTGTTTATCAGAGGAGCTGCACAACTTCAGCTCCTGATTTCTGAGGGGGAGAGCAGAGGCTGTGCCAGGACCGTGTCGCCCTTACAAAGGCTGGGCAGGAGGCCACGCAGTGATAGCACGTTCTTCACAGCAAATAATCACATCGATACCAACTTCTTCCTTGTGCAAAGTGTTTGGAGATCGTACATCATCGTTAACAGGAACATTTCCTGCTATCCTGCTGCCAGCACGCTCCGAGCAAAGCCTGGGAGGAGGAAGGAGGCACCGAGTGCTGGTGCTCTCAGCTGGGTGGGAGGGCAGCAGTGCCACAGCACCCGGTCACAGTTCTCCTCTGGTTTTAATCCGGGTCCATCTGACAGTGATTCCAACTTGTTCTCATTGAGCAGAACCATGTGTTTGGTTTTCAGCAGCACATGAGAAAGTCAGGGCACTGTTCACAAGCTGAAATACCTCCACAGAGAGGGAAAGGATGGGGCTGCATCTGCCCCACCGCTCGTTATTTCTCTTCAAAGACTGGGTTAGATTTACTGCAGCTGTCAATCAGCTCCAAGCACTTACTTCATTTTTTCCCTCTCTTTGTAAATCACATCCATCAAATCTACTGCTGTCAAGTGGATAGTAAAAGGTACCTCCCCCCCCTAAAGGGCCTCTCCAGCTGAAAGCAAAACGAGCACCTGATAATCCACAGGAAACCCTGCGGGATCTAAATATACCTGCAGTGTATCAGGTCAGAATAACCAGAGGGAATCTAAAGGCTGAACACCAGTGCCAGTCCAACCAAATCCAGTTCAAAGGAGCATCCCTCTTGTTTTGCCTCAAATGGGAACAGTTTGTCCAGACTCTTAAAACTTAATTCCACAGGACCCCCTCAATTGACATTTCTTTGCCTCCTCACTCCAGGTAATGCAGTAAAATACTGATCCAGCACCTGCTCTGTGAGCATCTAAGATTTCTCTCTGGTTTCAGGCAGTCTCTGCCTCCACAGCCATAAAACAAGGCAACACCGGGATAAACAAAGTTCTGTCCTTGTAAAGAAGGTCTAAACTCTGAGGGACAATCCTCACTGGATGCTGAGGCATCCAAGCTCAAAACTATTTGACAATTTACATTCTATTTCAGATTACATTTGTTCTCACATCCTATTTCCCACAGAAAGTGGGACTGGAATTGGACACTAGGTGCTCACCTGACAGATAAACATCCTCCAAGCTGTAAACAGGAAGCCTGTTCAGTTTTTTGCCATTAATAAAGTTGTATGCAGCAGTAACTATAGGAGGGCAGACTTAGAGCTCCGTGCTGTAAATACTGTCAGATGCAAAAAATAGTTTCTGGGTTTTATAGAAGGTATTAGACTATCAAGATGTGATTACAAGGCATACGTTTTTCTGGGAGCCTATTTATGTGCAGCTGAACACTGCTTTTGATTCATGAAGCTCCTTTTTAATATAAAATGCAGTTTGGCAAGTTTTAGCACTTAGTTAACTAATTCCCACCAGAAATACTGAAAGCATGGTTTCCATTTATAGCAAAGGGGATTAGGCTGATTTAGAAATACAGTATGTTGACAGTACTATTTAAAAGCATATGGACAATTTGCTCCTTTCTTCTTCATGACAAAAATGAGTGGTAACCATCAAATTCTGTGCATCAGAGCACTGGCCTCTCTGTTTTGTCAAGATCAGTGTAATCTTTTCCAGTTGTAAAATCAAATCCAAAGTAGCCTGATTTATTGTTCTTTGCTCTCCTCAAAAGGCACCGAGGCATCTCCACAGCCCTTTCCAGGCAAAGTTGGTGTAAATCACTGCATGAAGGCTTCCAGAACATGACTTTGATTGGTGCAATAGTTCCCAACTCTAGATATTGTTTAATTGCAAGTATTTGGTGATGATTTTCCATTAATTGCAAAAGTTTACGCTAGTACAATTCCAAACTTCAAGAAATGTATGACAATATAATGCAAGAGGAGAAGAATTATGTTTTGTTTGTTATTCACATATGTCTTGTTGGAGCCTCTCTAATTATTCTGCTTGGGCTTTATGCAAAGAAGTGTCTCAGAAAATCGTGCAGTAGAACAGAAAAAATCTCAGCACAAAAGATGCATGTCAGCACTTAAATCACAAAACAGGGCAGGATGGGAGGGACCTGCCCCAGCAGGGAAATGTGTACAAATACAGAATGAATTTAAGTATTCATAATATAGGAAACAGATCAATTGATCTAGTAAGTGATCATTTGTTAAGGTTCCTAGGCAGAAGCCTGGCCTTTGAAAAGTCCTGATTGCCCAGCAAGTATATAAAGGTTTTCCTAGACACAGGAATACATCTAACACTGGTGTAGTAACTTTACAGGAAAAGCTGCCACTGTCACAGGGGACAGCAGGCTGTCATGCTCATCCTTTGGCTGCCAGCCACCAAGGGATGCAGGCTGCAAGAAAGCTCAGAATTTTCCTACAGGCACCAAAAATAAGGTATCAGAGCCAGAATTGATGCTGTGAATCTTCCCCCTGATACATTTAGGTCTGACTCAGATATCTGCACGATTTCATATTCACAGAGCCCAAGACAAATACATACACAGCAGTAACAGGGTCAAAGAAGAAGTGGGAGGATCCATGAGCAAATACATGTAGGAAGTCCTGCCCTCAAGTGTAGGGAGTTCTTTTGAGTCCTGTGTGAGCAGCAACATTTCTTACTTCCAGACAGTGCACTGAAATGGAAAATGCAGACCCCCAACAAGCAGGGACTGAAATGATTCTCAGCTGAAGTCAGTGAGACTTTGTGTGCCAATGCAGTCTGCTTTTCACAGTGCTCTGCAGTCACTCTCTCCATCCATTTGCTGGCTGCAGTGCATTATAGTGAATGAATAACACCGTATTTTCTTGAGGATATCTTAGAGACTAATGCCATGAATACTTTTGTTAATGATCCAGAACATTCACAGTCTGTTTTAATTATTTCATATCTCTTGTACATCTCAATTATTAAAATAAGCAGAAGTTACCAGAAAGTGTTAGGGGCAAAGTTTAAGCATGAGAACAGCTCTGTGATCTCAGCAGCATGATCCACAAAACATTTGGTTGCCAACAGTTCAGTGATTCATGAAAATCACACTTGCATCTGAAATCTGTGTTTGGCTGAGGCCCCAGGCAGGTAGTACCAGCCTGTCAGGCTTAACACACAGAAGGATTTCAGAGAATTTCAGGACAGTGCTGTTTTGAATGAAACAGTCCAATGTGAGCCTTGTTGATCCTCAGGTACAGGGGATTTTAGAACTGTACTGACCCAAGAATACATACTTTTATATTGCTGCACCTCTGATAGGGATACCTAGCAAGTACTTTGGGGCAGGAGGAATTTAACACAACAAAACCTTCCCTTTTCCCTCCTGTTGTTATATGCTGCAAATTATGGTAGTACTTACGAGTATCAAAACCTGAAAATACTCAATTACTAAGACAATGTCGTAACTATGTCAGAAAACAAATTTAATCCGGACAGGTGTATGGCAAAATGACTCAAACCTTTGCTAACAAATGTCAAATGGAGACAATTTACATTCCCTTTAAGCAGAGCTATTGGATGTTTCACTCTAGAAGTGGCCAGTTGGAGAAATAACCCCAAGATAAAAGTATTTGGCATCCAGAATGCTTCATGGAAGTGTGACCTGCAGAGCAATAACCTTTCTCATGTTCACACTCCCTGCGTCTCATGGAAGCAACACAAGGCAACTTTTAGTCTGCTTTATCAAATATTAGTCTGGTTACCATCAAGCTCCAGAGTCCCTCAAATACCTGATCAATTGTCCCCAGATAAACCAGCTCTTGACCACCAGATGTGTCACATTAATTGTTAAATTGCACACACAGAAAGATACACATGTACACACATCTTGAACACAACTTCCAGAGCAACATCTTTATGATTTAGTGCTTTCCCAAAATAGATGCATACATCTGCAGACTTGAAACATCTCACCCTCAGGAGCTTTAAAACATACATATAATCATGCCACATTTTTGAGAAAAACTCCTTCCTAACGTGGGATCCTATTGCACTCCACTCTGTTATGGATACATCAGTGTCTCCAGGGCTAAGCACACCGAAATAATTGTAATCCAATTGTGCTGAAATGTTTAAGGACATTTGTTGCTGTAAGAACATTCCATTTGACTCAATCAAGACGCGCAGCCAGAATGTTTTCAGAAATAAAAGTTATGGCTCTTGTCCAGCTCCCGTGGAAGTAAATGGCCAGGCTGCCATCTGTTCAGCTGGGCTGGGGCTGGGCTCTGCATGGTGCTGCCTGGGTCACAGGACAATTGGTGGTGGTGTTAAACAAAAGGAGTTACCAGCTGTAAGAGCAATTCTCACCAAGTGTACAGCTAAATATCCTGGGAAGTTGGTTTACTCTGCCAGCAGATATCCCAGAACAGCAAGAAATGACATTTCAGTCATTAACTGCCCAAGGTATTGCGCTTTCAGCCTGGCTCTTAGCACCCCTGCCACCCTCCTGGTAGCTAAACAAACTCCCCTGCGGCTTTTATTGTTGCTGATTTTGAGACATGCAAACACAATTTGCATGGGCAAAACCTTCAACTGTCATAAACCATACTTTGGCAACTTGGTGTTGATGGTGACTAAAACGTGTTAGTCATCACAAAAAACACAGACCCTGGTTTGTGTTTGTGGTGTGTCTTGTCTGTGTTTGTATAAAAGCTCCCTCAGTCCCTGGCCCAGGAGAGCAGACCACGCTCACATTCACACAGCAGTGATATACAAGAGTATCTTCGCAGTTTTTAACTATTGAGTTCCTGCTTTTTGGTTATTTCACTTTATGAAGGGTTTTTATGTTGCCTTTGTTTCAGTTTTGACTTAATGGCAATTAGGACTTGATTCATTACTTCATGATAGGAAATAAAGAGGGGAAAGGCACACTATTAGCAGAAGTTTATAAAGTTTAAAATATAAAAAAAAAAAAAGGAAAAAATTACAGCAAAATCAAGTGAATAAATAAAGCTAATCCTTTCATGCTGTGGCAATTAGGATGATTTGAACACTTTTACCACAGTTAGTATTGGGGAACTACATCCTGAAACTTCTCTGAAGTCCTGCTCTCAGTATTCACCTCTGCTGGTGGAAATCAAGGGTAAATTGTGACCACATGGTCCATCTTACTCCTGCAGTCAGGGTGAGGAAACGTGCTGATGGAAATCGGCTCAGAAAGAGCCAGGGAAATATTTTCAGATTTTCTAACCCAAGGCCGATGATCCAATTCCACATATAGATAATGCAAATTTTATAAACACAAACCAGCTGCTCTCCTTAACCCAGCAGAATGTTTTCTTTCAGAAATGGGCCAAAAAGTTGAGCATGCCGAAGGATGAGTTTGCGTTGCTAGTTTTGAATCAATTGTCATTTATCTGTAGGGAACTCGTTTTTTAAAAATCATTGCAGCTTAAGGCTTGAATAAAAATGCTCTGAAATGACACTTCAGAAGGTGCACTGAGTGACACTGCACTGTCTCAGGAGTGCAGCTGTGGTTGTGTGTGTTCTCACAAACCCACTCACACTTCCTTGCCATGTCAGTTATTTTTCTTGCACTGCCTAAACCACACAAGGCCGACCTGTTTGAAAATTTGACTGTGTTTATTAAGCAGAACATGCTTTGTCAACTTCCTGTTCTCGTTTCTGGTACTGATCGAGGTTGTTCAAAACCAGAGTTTTAAGAACTGGAGAAATTTATTTCACCATTAGATGACTGAAATGCAGCTCCTTTTCCACACCAGAGCTTAACCCACACTGTCTTTCCACCTTTTCAAGGAAATAGTTGAAAATGTGATAGATTTTTATAGCAAGAATAAAATAAAAAATGAGTAATGCTTAAATCCTTTATTACTGCCTTTCTCCTCACCTCTAGGAGCTGATGTAATGAGTTATAAATAAGATCTTATTTTATGTTTCCTGACCTAAATGGCTGCATAATCTTAGTGTTACTGCACTGTAATTTGGTTACAAACTATATTTTCGTGGTATGTGAAGTGCCATCTGAATGTAGTAAAGCACAGCTGGCACTGGCTGCATGTAAGGAATTAAAGTAGAAGCTGCACTGATATTATTTTTTTAAAAGAAATTAATTTTCAGGCACTTCATATGTTTATCAAGCCTTCTTGTGCAAACATCTATCAGTGCTTAGTACTTCTTGGTTCAGTAATTAAGGATTCTGAAAATATAGGATGTTTCCAATTGCATATCATTCCAATTCCAAAATTACCTTGTTGACCTGTATTTAAGCCAAAACCTACACAGTGATTTAGAGACAAACCCAGTGTAAGGCAAAGTTTTACTGTGGAAAACAATCGAGACTTTGAATGTTGGCTAAGAAACAGGATGAATAATCCTATACACGTGGGGACATCAGTATAAAATTAATATAAGCATTGAGATTGACCACTACGTGATGTTTATACACACAAAATATTTCATCTTATTATAGTCAAGCAACCACAGAGTTTTCATAGGTGATAATTTTAAATACTGGGAATAATACCACAACTGCACTCACTGCTATGGAGCAGAAGAGATCCCTCAAGCACTGATACCATAAACATGAAAAGCTGATTTCCACAAGTCTCTGCCTTCACAGAACAGTACTAACTGCACACACCTCGTTAACAAACCACAGTCTGTTCTAATTTAGGCCCATGCAAATAGCACTGGAGTTGTTCCAGATTTGTATCTGTAATTGATAGCAGAATTTGGATAGTGTATGTACACACACACACATATATAATATAAGCTTTCCTCCCACTACTGTATACAAGGCTTTCAGAATAAGAAAAGCTCCTTAAAAAAATGCACATATTTTTAATTAGAGCAGTTTTTTCAGAACAATCTTTCACTTAATCAATCCTGAAGTGCATTAACTTCTGTAATCCCAAATAATTGACTCTCCCTTGATAATCAGAGTTCAGATTAAAGTTTCTGGACTGCTTGCTTGTAGTGTTTTTTACCTTGTCTTGGAAAGTACTCTGTGAGAGGGCCAGCAGTGAGCAATTACAGTTCACTGTGTTTCTGGCTGGATCGTGGCTGGATATTGGGGGCCATTCTTTACTCTCTGCAGTTTCATTAATGTCTTTCACATGTTAAGATCCCTTTTCCTCAGAACATCCCAGCCATGTATAAAGGTGGCTGAGTGATGCTGGCACTGTTTTTACAGATGGAGATCTCTTGGTGGGGAGGGTGATGCAAGGGGCGGAAGGCAATGCTAGAAACCACTTTATCGGATCTTATTTCTGTGCTCCAACCACTGGATTCTCCTGTCTCCATATAGATTTAAAGGATTAGTTATAAAGCAAGTCAGTTTTACAAAATACATTCAAGTTGCACTGGCTATTTTTGCTGTGTTCAGGAATAAGCAGCAACATCCAACAATTTCATGGCAGGGAAACCACAATAAAGATCCTTGTGAGTTCAGACAGTGCTGGTTCAATGCTCTGGGGAGTATTTGGCAATGCTGTCAGTGATTCTGTCATCCACAAAGTGGTTCATCTGTAAACCAGGGCCACATAATGGCTCCCCTTGTTCGAGCAGAAGGGAGGAAGAGGATGGTTTTAGCTGTTTCAGAAGGGCAGCTCATAGACTGAAACCTCATGGAAATGCCTAAAGCAAATTATCACTCATTCTTCCACAGTAATCTCTGGCAAGTTTGGGACTGTGGGCACAAATTAGAGCAAACCTGAACAGCTTGAAGTTCTGCCAGGAGCTCAAACAGTTCCCCCAACCAAAGGATGGGAAAGGGCTGGTGTAGCTTCCCCTTCAGGAGAAATCCTCAGCTTAGCAGTGCTAAAATGCAAGGTCCCCCAGAAAGACTTGGCTCAGGATTTAACTGTGGGCCTGGAACTGCACCACAGCTATGAGCACATCCATCCACAACGAAACACAAAGTTTCCCAGACCATTTTTGTGCCCATTGCTTGTCTTCCTTAGCAGAAAGGCTCATTAGGATGCAACCAACGTAACAGGCAAAGTGCCAAACCCCAGCAAGGTTCAACCAGCAACAGACAGCAAATCTTGACCTGATACAACTAAAATGCAACTTTGATAGCAACGTAAAACACCCCATTAAAAGTGAAACCACTGCTGATAAAGCAGGGCAGCAATAACAACATGTCCTACCCATAGCTGGTGATCTCCAGGCAGAGCCAAGAGGCAGCACCATGGTCCAGCCAAGAAGCCCAAACGCCCCAGGAAGAGAGGCAGGCAGCAGGACAACCCCAACATGGCTTAGGAGGGGAACAAAGCCCTAAGCTGAGCTTATGTGGATTCTGGGCCTGTGGGTGGGGTGGGCAGAGAGCCCAGGTGGGGCTGGTCAGGGCCATTCTGTTCCTTAGGCAGGACAGCTTTAGGGTCCCAGGGCCACATGGTCCCACTCTCAGTCTGCAGGGAGTTTGTGGTGGTCGTAAGACCCTTGTAGTGCTGCATCTTTGCTGTCAAGAAAGAGCACAGCTTTAGTTCCCTTGTTCTCCCTCTTTTTTACACACCACAAGTGTCCTGTGCCATCGCTGGCACTCCCAACCTGTGCCGTCCTTGTCACCAGCAGAGTGGCAGCTCCCCTTGGAGACACGAGGGCCAGGAATAGCAGGGGTGCTGCAGGTCACTGCCCCCTCTGAAAGTTCACACAGCACCTGCTCCAGCCCTGACCCCTCATAAAATAATGATCCTTCAAAAACACACAGGGTCTGGCCTGGCTCCTTGGGCTCACCAGCTCTGCCCCTCTCAGTGACAGCACAGGGCAATGGCCAGGCTGCTGTCACTGCTGCTGTCACTGCTGCTGACAGCCTCACAAGTTTTACATTTTGATTTAACATCTTGTGTTTTATCATCCCTCTGAAAGACCCAGGCTTCATGTGTAAGGTGGGGGACAGTCTGGCAGTGACCAGACTCTGTCTTTAGGCTCATTGGTATGTGCTCTGCATTTTTCCCATTCCCTCTCTGCCTGCCTGGAAGGACTTGCAGCCCTACTTTCCTCTTAGAAGAGGGATAAATAGGAGCTTTGTAGCCTTGTCCACACTCCCTGTACAAATGTATAGGGAGAGTGAGTTGCTGACTTGTCCTGAGCCATTTTCCCCAATGCGTTCCCTAACTAGACAAAACCACTCATTTTCTCATATAAGACTAACAAATATGCCCAGAGAAAATACACATCTGTGCTGGGGAAAGGGTGTCTTTGTTTTCTTTCTCTTATTCCTCAGTGCTGAAGCTGGCCACACCGGCTGTGTAGCAGTTTGCAGTCCCATGTGTAAGTTCACTTACACTTTTCCTACTTTTGCTTATTATTCTGATAATAATGAGCCCTCTCCCTTTCCCCGGTCACCCATTTCTGAAAGCTCTGCTCTAGCCAGGGCTAGATTTTGCTTGTCTTGCTCACATGAACGACCCGCTGAGCTCCCACCACATGAAGAATGGGGTCCCTGTCATGAAACCCCCCCCCCAAAATGCAGCTGTTGGGGTGCAGAGGCAGCCAGGTCCCTGTTCCTCCCCTTCTTTCCTTCTCCTTGCCGGAGGCAGCCCCGTCTCCCGAGGTGCTGGGCTGCTGTAACAGGATCTCCCCGCTGCTCACTGCTCTGGACTCTGTTTTTCTTGGCACAGCGCTCCCCGAGACACTTGAAAACAGAAAGCAACTCAAAGCTCTCTTGGCTTCCTTCCTCGCCTCTGCTCCCCCTTTCCTTTCTTGAAACAGTTTATGAATAAAATAGCAATATTCTCTCTTAAAAGCATTGGGTTACAATGTTAAAATTTGGATTGCAAGGACTTTATTCAGTGTTCAGAAGTGGCAGATGTTTGCAACAGGCACAGCGGGAAAAACCCATCCCAGATTCCTGCAGCGGGAAGTTAAGGTGCAGGCTCGATTTTTGGTAGAAATACGAATCCCCGTAGATCACTTGCCGCATATTTTAATGACATTTAAACATAACCAGATACAATTAATACTTGAGAAGCAGGGAGCTATTCTAAGCAGCAGGGGCTGAAAGTGCTGGGCTCCACTGAAGAGTTATTCACCATTCACTGAGGGATAGGCTGAAGAGAGTCTGCAGGAAATTAGCTAAAACAACATCTCACCCAATTGGAATACTTTAATTCATGCTAATACGAAACGCTAAGAAAATATCGGTATGTGTGAAGGATTCCTGTAAGCACAAAACAAACGGCACTTCCCATGCTCCTTTCTCAGCAGGGCTGATAGTTCCAGAAAATGTGCAGGAATTTTAATCTCTTGTGACTGTAGCACAGAGCTCGGCTCTGTGTGGGGGATGGAGAGGTTACATGCACCTGGAAGCAAACATAAATCGCCGTCAGCCCAAGCAGCCTCCTCCGGCCATCCACGCATTGCAGCTCGCTCCGGACACGTCCAAGGCTGGAATATTTGCTGGTTTTTGGCTCTCTGCTGCGTGGTTTTTGCAGAGCGCCCTTCGCGCTCACGCAGCTTCCAGGGAGTTCAGCTGTTCCTCTGTGCGAGGGGGCAGAGCTGTGGTTTGGCCCATCTTCCACGATTTTACCCTCGCTGGGGATCTGCTCCGTGAAACGGGAAAGTGAGAGCAGCTGGGACTCAACAGGAAATCTGTCACATCTATGGAGCCATAAAGAAGCAGCGTGTGATCCAAATATGCTCAAGTCTGCAATTCTTCAGCGCAGATCCGCTGACATCAAGGGCTGTGGGACTGACACCAGCTGGGAATTCACCCCGGCGTTTTCCCTGAGCTCACACCAGCCATGTGAACACAGGAACCCATTTCTTCTCCTTTTCCCATTCCCTCTGTGGCAAAATCAGCTGCAGGAGATCCTGCACGTAGTGTTACATACCTGGGCCATGTGTGTGCAGTCATGGCAATGCCACATCCTTTGAGAGAGCCAGGCCACTCTCGCCATAGAATTGTAGTTTCTAGGACATAAATATTCTGCACAAAATATAAGAGTAGGTCTGCAAGAGTTTAGGGAGAAAATAAACCTGCATTTTCCAAGTTTTTCTAGCAGAATAATAAAGGAAAAAATCCGTATCTCTCTGTTGTTGCAATGCCAGAGGTTTGTTTGCCAAGATTTGCATTTAATCTTACCTACATTACTGCAGAAAATTAAAGACATCTGAGAAATCAGAGGGAATTCCAGATACACCCTATAAAATGCTGATGCAATACTGAGATTGTACAAATACCTACAGATAAATCTTGTGTTTTTATGACTTCAGTAAGGGCAGTTTGTTGGAGATATGTAGCATGATAGTGATGCTAACCTGATATCACATTACCTGAAAGAAACAGAACTATAGAAAAAAAATGCAGCAGGAGGTAGCAAAAAGTCTCAGAGTTTTGTATTCCACGTTCCCTAGAGCAGCAGCATCCACAGGGAGACCAAAAGGTTTG
This sequence comes from Vireo altiloquus, assembly GCA_013396875.1. Lineage (NCBI taxonomy): Eukaryota > Metazoa > Chordata > Aves > Passeriformes > Vireonidae > Vireo > Vireo altiloquus. The sequence goes on from VZRF01007607.1 coordinate 67,494, forward strand.
GAGCCAAGAGCTGTTCACAGGAGGAAGGTGTGGGGATGTGCCACTGAGAACTCAGGGTATATTTTATAACACTCTCACTGTGGTGATATTGGAGCGTGAAAATTGTTTTGTCAGTGCTGCTGGGAGATCTGCTGGCTCGTGTGCTTACCCCATTTTTGCCTGGTTGTTCAGAAATCTCACAAGGAGAAAAGGAGGAGAAAGGGAGGAATTAGGTATGGTTGTTAGTAGGATTATTGATCAGAGATGATTCCAAAATGTGCATATTTGCAGATAGAAACTGTTCAAAAGTGCCCTATTTGCATAGTTCAAGTAACCATAGTTCTACCAGCCCTACTCTTAAATACTAAAATACAGCAGTCAGAAGATCAAATTTTTTGTGAATGCTATTTTTTAACAATAGCAGTTTCTAAATACGACATGATTCATTTCACATAACGTGTTATTGTTGTTTAGCATAACATGGTAAGTATTTGGGTAGAAAGAATACTTTCCTAGCTAGTTCTTCTAAAGAGATTGTTCTGCTGGAAAAGTATGCAGTAGCTCATAATACTAATTTCCATGTAAAGCAGATAGAGTTTTCATTCCAATGTGCAGTGAATAGTGAATAAAAATCTATTTTTCCTTTTCCTGCAAACTTCTCTCAAAGAACAGAACTAAAACCAAGTTGCATTATGCATAGTGAAGACAGTAAGCTTTTCTTGCTGCAGTTGTGATGCCATAAAGAAAACTTAATGGCCAAGGGCCCAGATAAATCTTTCATCATCATTTAGATTCACTTTTAGGTCACCTCTACAGACTTACACAGCCCAAACAGCTACGGCAGCCATCAGTGGGATGTTGTCAGTCTGGCACACTAAACTGCTCCAGTGAACCTCACTCAGTCAAAAAGCAGTGGAACCCAGCTACTGGCCCCTTGGTGATGGTTGTGGAAGAGGAACAAAAGATTCTGCACAGAAACGTTGGGGATAAGCCATGGGTATTTGTTGGTGGGTTAGAGAAGCAGTGCCGAGTGGTTCGGATCGGCCGCAGGGCTCAGCTCGTGCTGGCTCCCTTCTGTTGACACTTAATTTCAATCACTGAGGTGATAAATTGGATTATCAGGAGAAAGAATGGGGCACAGTGCAGGTGCAGTGCAGCTTGAGTGCAGAGCACTGCTGGGTTTGTACCGAGGTGAACCCAGCCCCTGCTCGGGACATGGATGGAGGTGACACCGACACCTCGCCCCAGGGCAGGGCTGGGGCTGGAGCCAGCATGTAAAATGGGCTGCATCTTGTTAGGACAGTGCCCTTAGCAACAGTCAGAATGTTGGGAAATGCTGTGTTTGGTAAGAAAACGCTATTCTAAAAACCCATCAAAACTGGTGTGGGAGGTATTGCACAACAGCCGATCATGTATTCCAGTTTGAACTCAGCAGAGTGTAAATAAATGCAAACATTTGCCTTTATTAGTAAGAAAATAACTGTGATCGTTTGTGCCTCTGCTTAATTTAATAAAACTGTTTTACATGCCTGGTATGTGTGCCTGTGGCTGGTACTCATTAAAGGAGTCAGCGTGTGCCAGGGGATGGTAGTCATTAAAAAAACAGTGCACGCCAAAAGCTGTCAGCCCAGCTCACTGCTGAGTATCAGGTGCTGAAACCATCGGGTTTAGCAAACAGAAGAGAATTAAGGCAAAAGCAATAATGTTAGACTAACACACAGTGTATGTTTTTTCTCTAAAATTGCTCCTCAAGAACACAATATTGAGTGTTGTTCAGGCCTGCGTTGGCTGGGAGTGCCTGGGAGCTGCACTCTGCTGTGTAACCCTGGGCAGCTCATCCCGAGCACAAGGGCTGTGAGCAGGGAATGGGATGTGCCCGTGCAGTCCCGAGGCAAGAAAAGCATTTTCAGTGCTCACAAGGAGCTGAGAGAACCTTCACTCAGAGAAAGGTGAGCAGTGGCTGCAAGATGCACAATAAAGGAAATAGCTCAACATGAATCCCTGAGAAAAAGAAACATTTTGAGGAACACTTTACTTCTTTTTCTGCTCCTCTGAAATCCTTGGCTGCATCTCTTTGCCACTTTTGTTCAAGTGAGATGCACCATCCTCTGCACCTAAAGAGGGAACCCACTCCATCCCAGATGTGAGCCCAGAATATTATCAAATACCACGATGACAACTCATTTTATGGCTCCAGTTGCTGTAGGAAGACACAGATGTGTAACAGGAATCTGACTGCTTTGTATAATCTTGGCTACTTAACAGAGATGTGGGAGAGCTCATAGGAGAATGGGGCCTGGGAGGATACAACTGTGCACAAAAACTGGAGGAGAGTCACACCCTCCACTGTCCTATTGCCAATTTAGAAGACAATTACAGAGAAGAGGCTTTGCTCAAGCCACACACATTGAAAAAAAAAAAAAGTGGAATTAGAGGGAAGTGATTAAGAGAAGGGTTAAGAGAGGGAAGATGTAAATCCAGTCTCCTGGGCTTTATTTAGAAATGTCTGGCAAGCAAGACTTCCATAACAAGTCAAAAGGCACATTTTCATTTTGAAGTCATGACAAAATACATGTTATGCTCAGTAATGTTACACTTCAGCAGTCACAATTGGTTTTAATTAAGTCTGTGCGTTACATGCACACACACAGATGCAGAAATGGATGGCCTGAGTTAACTGTTGGTCGCCTGGTTTTCAAGAGGGACACAAAGAACTGACATTACAACTCTCCATATTTTACCACCACTTCTCAGCCTCTCCATTTTGTCTCAAGACAGTCTTACACCATGTGCTGGGCTGTAAAAGAGCCAAGGAAAATCACTTAAAAACGGAAATTATCCTTCATCTTACAGAGATCAAAGAGGCAACTGAAATTGCAACTCCTACAGCATTTATCCAGACCACAGTGTAGGATGAGATCAGTGAAAGTTAATGAAAGATTTTGTACAGACAAAAGGAGAAACAGGATGGGGATGTAACAAGTACTTAACTTCCACTGAAGTGTTTGCCTTGGGAACCCAAACAACAGCTCTCTTTTTTTAGGGAGAGGCAGTGTAAAGTTGGAAGAAATAGAGGATAAATAAAATTATTAGAGGTGATAATTTTATATATTCACTTCTCTGTCAGAGATTTCTAAATCTGGCTTGTCTGTTTCTGTTCTCCATGTAGGCTGAGTGCAGACTGGTTATCCTCCAACATCTCCCTCCTCCTTAGAATTAATCCTTGTCTCTAGAACAAGGGAAAGCCCACAGGTGGCCCATTCTCAGGGAGTATTTTCTGTTTAGGAATTAATTTCTCTGTGCAAAGCTCTGAGGTTTAACCAGCCCCAGTAGCCCAAATGTTTTCAGCTGGAGATAATCTGAACAGCAGTTGCACTGTCAGAGCAGGCAGAGCCCACCTGCCTCCAGGTGCCAGATGTTCTGAGTGGTGCCAGATGTTCTGAGTGGGCACAAGTTCCACTGAGAACTGGACCACCACGAGCTCATTTTTGAGCAGTGAACAGTAAATGTGGATTGTTGCATGCCAGATTGTTGCATTGCCCAAAACTACATAGATCATTGCTATTTAGGATTAATTTTCTCACCAGTTTTTCACACTGATAAAGCAGCTGCAGGAACAGAAACAATATTTTTTTGAGGAGAAAGTTGCACCAGGGTCAGTGCCTTTACCAGAGAGAACTGTTCAGAAAGACCAGAACAGGTTAATGTCAAGCCCAGCAGTGTGGACTCAGTCATGTAAAAGGAAAATAGTTGTTACTTGAAGAGTTGCTGAGAAGAGCTTTACTTTCTCAAGTAGGAAATTAAGCTAAATACTTCAAAATGGAAAACTTGAACTACAGTCAGAGTAAGTGAAAAAATGTCCTCGGGTTAAAGTGAGCTACTTTGGCTTAGGTCTCTGAGTATTAATTCCTGCCAGCAATACTTAGAAAAAATATAAACTTAATTAGGACAGAAGGACTGGTGTGGGTATTGGCCTTATTTTTCCAAATCCTTCAATGCTGCTTCATTTAACCCTGCCAATGAATCTTTTCCTTTGATCTTAAACTAACAGGATTAAAACCAACTTGTTAAAATTGAATCCTGAGGTCACAGTGAAGATTTGTTGAGGCAGAACTTTGTTAAAGCTGCTGTGTTTTCTTTTAGTTATTTATGGAGTTTTATTTCAGAGTTCCTTCATTATGAAGGTAGATAATAATTGTATTTTAGATTTTGGTAGGCTTTAGTTATAACAAAGAGCTATTTGTTATCCATGATCCAAGGAGTCTGGAGCTAGAAAAGGTTATGTTCTGTGACAGAGCTGTCCCCCACCCTGTCCCAGCATCTTGGTGTTCAGGAGGGCTGACTCCAGCATCTTTTTTTGGAGTGTTCAAACTGTCCTTATTGGAAATAAGTGGAAGTTTGAAAACAAATCTCACAATTGTGATACTTCCTTGCACACTCATGTGTTTGTGGCTGCCCCATCCCTGGAAGTGTTCAAGGCCAGGTTGGATGGGGCCCTGATGCAGTGAACAGCCCCCAAGTCCAGGACAGGTGGATTTGGAACAAGGTGGTCTTTAACGTCTGTTCCAACCCAAAATATTCCATCATTCCTTGATTCTACTCAAAAAAGGAATATAAATTCCTTAACTGAGTCAATCCAGAAACAACTGGCAGTATAATGTGCTGAAATCTCATGGAAGAGGCACCTGAGATGATTTAGCAGGTGGGCTCAGCATCCTCTCCTTTGCTCCATTCCAGTGCAGTCCACAACGTTACTGGGACTCTCATTTAATCCCTGGGAGCCTGCCCCTGATTTTGGAATAAGGACTAAGTTGCAAAGCATTATATTATTTGTTTTCAACATCTTTACAGAAATTTTATGTTTGAAGTGTTGGCAGCAATCTTGAGGTTACTCACATTAATAACAAACTCTATAACAGCATTTACTGCCACACAGAAATTAATAGGTGAATTAAACATAGTAGTGGTTTCATTATTTGGTAGTGGCCTTACGTAACAATTTTATTTTTATTAGCAGGGGTGTTACATTGTAAAGATTGGCTGCATTATGAACTACAAAACTACACTATAAACCTCAGCAAAGGGGCCAGTCAGCCACGTGTGACTGCTGCATTCCAGAGTCAACACCACCTCAGTCTCATGTCTAACATCATTTAGTGCAGAGCTAATGAGAGCAAGTCAGGAGAGACATAAAGAGCATGTATTTATGTAGAAAATGTGAACCTTATTCCTGTACAAGTAGTCATGGAATATATGTGCATGTAAGTAATGGTAAATGAGTACGGCACAGCCATAACATTAATTCATGGAGATTAATTCATGCAGATGAAATACTGTAGCAGCTCGGGCCTGTGTTAGTAAAATGCTGAGGAATGTCATTTATAGGAAAGCCTTGAGCAGCTGTCATCAGCTCATGAGTGTGCTGGAAAAAATATGGTCAGTTAAAAAAAATGATAGGTTGGGGTTTTATAATATAAATCACTGCTTTTTTGTGCGTAGTGGAAAAAGAACACCAGGAGATGTGCCCTGCAATTTCATTTTCTGTTCATCTTTTCCTTTTCATTATAAGTAAATTTAGAGATATTTCTCATCTCTCATCATGACTTGGTTGTTTGAAAGCTTCTTGACCATTGCATTGGGTTTTTGGGCAGGTTGTGGTGTCGTGGGCTCCGGGGTGGCTGCTGTGAGAAGCTGCCAGGAGCTTCCCCCATGCCCCATGGAGCCAGTGCCAGGCCCAGCCCATCAGCACCAGTGCTGGCACCTCAGGGATAACAAACTGAAGAAGGGGGAAAGCTGCATTCCTTGGAAGGACCTGTGCTGGAGCAGGGGAAGGTGTCTTAAGGTTTAGTTTTGAATTCTCATTATCCTTCTCTGATGTGGTTGGTAGTGAATGAAACTCATGCGCACAGTGGAGTCTGTTTTGCCCATGAAAGTCACTGGTGAGGGGTCTCCCTGCCCTTATTCCTCTCCTCAAGCCTTTCCTTGTCTTTCCTCTCCCCTGCCCAGCTGAGGATGGCAGTGATGCAGCAGCTTTGGTGGCACCTGGCCTCCATCCAGGATCAACCCACCACAGTGATTTACGTTCTTATTCCAATTAAAGATCTGTGGAGTTATGGATGCTATTTATTTTCCCAGTCAATTGGCCGGATTTTTGATTGGCTTTATTATATACTAAATTCCTCTGAAGTCATATAATATTTACTTGTAGCTTTGCCTGGGCGCAAAAAGAAAATATAAATTCACATTTTTGTCGTATTGAAGACTAATCATGTACCATAAACAGTTTTGAACGGACAAGATGTGGATCAGATTGCCTTCCCATATGATTGTGTTAGAAGAATTAATTAGAGATTTAAGTATGACAAGTAACATGTGTCCTCTAATTGCATGAATCTGTTCTGCATACCTATGAATTCTTCATTCCTAATTAGTTATACCATTAGTAAGTGTATTAGTGGAGTACAAAGTGGTAAAAGCAGTTGACTGGTAGTGAGAAAATTTCCTAGGACTAAAATAATAGGCTATTTGTAATCAGCTCAAGTTATAAATACTTCAAGTTGCCCTTTGAAGAGGAAAAAAGCTGCTAGTGTAGAAAGTGAGGAGGGAGTTTCATCCACAAATATTTACATTGAGAATGACATTTTCTATTAAGATGGAAAAAATGCTGTCATGTTTTCACACTTTGAGAAGAATGGCCAATGTGTGGGTAAGAAGCTGGCTGATTTCTCTGGCCCATTTGCAAATAAGGATGAAAAAGCAAGTTGTAAAATTTCCAAGCTCCCACCAAAACAGCAGCAACAGTCTGGGATGAAGATTCCAGGGGCATTCTCACTGCCCCAGGACTGGGACCCCCACCGTAGAAGAAACACTGTGTAAGGACTCAGAAACAGCAGCTAGAAACTACAGAGACCATTATTTTGAATTTAAACAGATCAGTCATATATCTTGATTGTACTGCACTTACCCTGTACCCTCTCCCACTGGCTGAAGAAATAAGAAAGCAGAGAGAGGATTTCAGAGAATGGAAAGTACAACAACTTGTTTTTCCTGTGCTTACTTTTAACTTCACGTTTAGTAGGAAAAAGTGTTTGGATTATCTAGAGAATTGAAATATGAGAATAAAGTTGTGTTGGTTCTTGGTCATCATAAGAAATGGTGACACAAGGAACATGCTTATCTGCACAGACAAAAAATTAGCCAAAATGACATCTGTTTAAAGCAAAAAAAACCCAGTTCATGTGGAATGCAGCCTCAGAGGAAGAGACAGCACAAAAAACCTTGGTGTACTTTTCAGATGAGAAGGAGCAATATCAGAGCCACAGCCAAATCCCATTTTAGAGCCAAAAATAAACGTGAAATGATGCAAACCTGAGCTCTACAGCCCCCAGTGAAGATCCCCACTGCCTAATGAAATCCAGATCCCTGATTTAGGCACCCAACTACTTTTCAATCCAGTAAAAAGAGATAAGCACCTAAACGTTCGGAAGAGCCAAACCCAGATTGACATTCTGCCTTCCAGCTCCCATGATTTCACCCTTCCACACGTCAGCATGCTGAGGTGAGAATTATAAATGTCACAGTTAACACTCAGGTTTTTAAAGTTTGAAGGACAAAGTGTTGTTTCATGTTGAATATTAGCTTCTTCCAGAAAAGGCAATAATAAAAGTGTCAGATATTCCCTATAAGCCGTTTAGGCATGCCAGCTTTCTTTCTTTAGGGAACATAAAAGCTTGGCTGTGGAAAAGGAAAGCTTTGAGTATCAGACTTGCCTTTTCCCCCCAACTATAATAGAGATATAATCTATATTGTCCTAATGGTTTGGATAATATGTGTTAAATAATCATTCAGAGCTGGTCTGGAAACCAGGAAACTCAGTGTCCACATCCTTCACAGACCCATTCCCCTTTCAAATGCATTTTTGGGTGCTCTTGGCGGTTTTTAGAATTACACTGGCAGTTTCTCGTGAACTTCCGGGGGGAAAAGAAAATCAGGCAGCTTTAATCTTGCCAGTGTACTTCATGAAAGCAGCCTGTGGGCTGTTGGAGGGATTAACCAACAGGAGCCTTAACCCACCCCCTCCTGTAAGCAAATGTCCCGGCCAGCTTCCAGCGGAGCGTGAACACTGCAGCCCTTAATGGAGCAGGCATTAAAGAGCAGCCCTGCATCACATGGGCTCTGGGGAAGGCCCTTGACATCAGAAAGAGCTGAACTCTGACCTTGGCCCTTGCCACCTTGATTAGCAGCGAGAGCAATTTGTCGGGAGTTATTGTGTGTGCGGGGCTGCAGCAGCTGGGCAGTTTGGAATTCCTAAAGCAAACAGCAAGAAGCTGCACCATGTGCTCCTTTACACACCCAGACTGCATTAAAAGGTTGTTAAATTGTTAAATGGGAAGGCTCAACAGCCAGGCCAGCTCTGTGTCCTTTCCTTTATTCCTGTGATCACACACTGTCGTCCCAAGCTCTCTTCAGGGCACACAAGGGCCAGCCTGGCTGGGACAAGCAGCTTTGCAGGACTTTTGTGTTCCCCAAATTGTTCAGTGGCTGTCTCACATGACTGACTCCCTGACACAGTGCTGCAAGGACAGAATTGCTAATTTTGCCACACTTGTCCCTTTTTTGTGGCGTTTTCCCAAACATTAATTAATATTCCCAATTGCATAGCGAGATGTTAAGAGTGACGAACCTGAAACAGGGGAAAAAGTAATTCCAGGGTGGGTGACAGGCCAGTTGGCATGTTGTGAGCCTTACGTGGGATCTCTCAGGGTATTTAGAGTTACATCATCACTTTGAATGTTTAGAGAAGAGACAGGACTGTATTGTGGGGCTGTGGGGTGGCAGCACTCCAGATCAGCCAGATCAGGGGCCTCACACTGGGCACTGACACAGTGGGCAGTGTCCAGCTTGTGGCCACCTCCAAAAACCTCATGTTCAGTGATCTGCAGCAAGACTTGACTGTTTGAAAAAACAGACTGTATTTCCCCCAAAAGTCTCCCATTGTAATGCCTTTGAAGATCTTCTCCAGCCTTAATGATTCTCCAGTTCTCTGTGTCCCTCTGGTTCCTTTCCCCTGGCACAGTACCCCATACTTTAAGTCTCCACCCCATAGTTTAAATCTCCTGCCCCAGACAGTCCCTGCTTGTGCAGGCACAATTTATCACTGCAAACCTGATGTCCTAATACTCCCTGTGTGCAAAACACCATATTTTCCCCTGCATTCATTCTCAGATACAGATGAGTCTCTTTTTTTCTGCTTGAAAACTTTTCCACAAAACTAAATGTGAAGAAAATACCCAGTGTGAATAATGTCCTGGGTAAAGCTGGTAAAGTGTGAGTTACTAAAAAATGGTCTGAAAATGTGCCCAGGATGACTCTTTACAGGTATCTTTACCAATCTCAAACATACAATAAATAAAAGGGTGCTGTTAAAAACTCTTGTTTTGGAAAGCTCCCTAGTTATTCCACATTGTGTGTGGAAAGGATGGCAGTGCTACTGAGCAGTGCATGTTCTGCAGCCAGAGGGTAGGGAAGTGGGTAAATATTCCAAAGGGCTGTATTTCAGTGATCCTGAGGGTGCTAGGGATGAAATAAGGCAGATATCAAAGCCATTAATTACAGCAGTCAACTGAGACTGGAGGGCAACCAGGAGAAAGATAAATTTCCAGGCAAAATTGGGAACTGGGACATGACACAGAGCAGGAAACCAGCAGACTGATGCTGGAGCCAAGTGAAAACACAAGGACAAGGCAGGAGAGAATCAGATCCCACCACAGGGACACAGGATGAAGTGTAAGCAGTGCCTGGTGCAGCTGGACTTGGAAACCTGCTCCCTGGTGCCTGCTTGGGTCTTGTACCTGCTGGGGCATGGGTCTGACTCACAGAAAATTAAAATTCCCACAGGTAATTTCAATAGCTGATAAAAATAAAAAGATCTGCAATTTTTTTTTATTTTAATTTTTTTCTTGTTGTTGTTGTTGTTGTTGAATATTCTGATTTTTTTTTTAATTTGATACTGGCAGTGTTCACTTATGAATACACTGCATTTAACAGGACAAGTTTCTTTAAATAACCTACTTACAACAGAAATGCATACTTTGGCATGAAAAAATAGTTCTGTTCCCCAGCGTCTCTGGAACACCACGAACTTGAAAGCAAATGTTTTTGTTGTGTAAGCAAAAAAAAGGTGCATGTCAAAGCTGAATTTGCTTTATTGTTTTCCTTGAAAATATCAGCTAAACTTTCCAAGGGAATACATTTCAAAAGTCCACAGTGGTTGATTAGAAACATATCAAACCAGATGCACTAATAGCCTTCACATGAAAATTCCCAAGCTAGACTAGATCATACTTTGGAGCTGAAATCCTGTAGCAGATTGAAACCTGGAGATGGGGAAGATATGTTCTGGATTCTGAATAAATACACCCCTGAATAAAGTCAGATCCCCCTGAGCTGGTTGCCCATCACAGGGTGCATTCTGCACCGTGTGTCCTACAGAGATGAACTCTGGAGGTGCTTTCAGCTTTAATCTGGTGGCTCTGTCACATGTCACCCTCCCCTGGTGAGGATATTTACTGACACAGCACTCTCTAAATCCTGGAGAAAGGCATTCTGGTCTTCCAGAGAGAGCTCTTTGTGCAATACATTCATTTATAAAGTTACTCATGCAGAAGTACCTGCAAGGTCAGGACCTGCATTTTCTCCCAGCAGCAATTATGAGCTGCATGTTAATGGTGAAACCACTCACGACTTAATGCTACAGCATATGATGGTGCAGCTTCAGAGGAGGAATGCAATTCCCACAGGGAACCAGTAATCAATGATGTAATTAATGCACAGATAATTTACACTGTGACTGCTGTGAATTCAGTACTTGCTGTTGTTTGCTGTACTGTCCTAGCCTAACTCTGTGCCAAAAATGAATTATTCACAAATGGAATTTTCCACAAATAGAATCATTGAAATGGTTTTTTAGATACTTTATTAAAGCTGAACTCTGAGGCAATGCATTGGCCCAGTGTGAAGATCCCACCTAATTTGTACCTGTTTAAATGTGCATAGGAGAACATTATCTTTGAGCAAGTAAATCCTCCAGACAGGTCCTCAGCTACACTGAGTTACTCCAGCACAGAAATCATTTCTCTTCCTGACAAACTGCACCTCTGAAGACTGAGGGAGAAGCTGAAGGATTTAGTATTTTAAAATTTGAGAAACCACAGAGATAAAAGTAAAAAGCTTCGTTACTCAATGTGCCTCTGCCCAACTCAGCACCTGCTGGAGTCCAGGAAAATGCTCCTAATGAATATCACTTTAGAGTCTTACAACATTTGGTAAAAACTTTCCAAAAGGGTCTCCCCCAATATGAAAAAGGAATCCTTCGGCATTCAACATCATATTTCTGATCTGCTAACTTCTAAAATGCTGTTTGCCTTTCTGTAAATTCTATTTCACTACAAACTCTTTTAAAAATTTCTTTCCTATTACAAACGCAACTAATGCAGACTTTCTACTTATAAATCTGAGTTAATTAAATTGGAGTATGCCAGTGTAAGCAATCTCTTTTTAAATACAAACTCTTTGGTTCCCGAAAATCTCTCTTACTTGGAATAACTGCTGTTACTTCAAAGCATCCAGTGAAAACCGAGGGCTCTTTCATTTTTTAATAAAGAGATTTTCTGGTCCAAGGGGGCACACCTGATATGGTTTGCATCCAAAGCAAGTGGTCTGTAATAAGTGGCCCAATGAAAGTTTAAGCCTGCTTTCAAGGGTCATCAGCTTTTCTGACTGTTACTTGATCTGTTTAGAGCTGGCTAATTTGTTAATCAGGGCAAAGCTTCAGACTTGCTGTGATCACCTCCTTAATGCTGTTTTCACACACTGATAATTAAAGCAAAAATCCTATACAAAATTGTCAGATGCTTTTCTGAAAACACAAAATACATCAGCACCTGGTGGAGTATTAAATCATGCTCCAGATGCCAGAAGTTTGTTCTGTTCATACAGGGATTTAAAACTCATTTTCTCTAGTATTTTGCATCAAGAGTTTTTCTTTTCCTCTTACATCCTACCTATCAGTTGAGTTGATTTTTATCCCTCACTGCTTTCTGGCTGCATGTTCTACTGGGATTATCCCTATTCAGATGGTGAATAATGCAAAACAGACTTACCATCCTCTCTGTATCCTAAAGCTGGGCAGTTTGGTTGCAGAAAGCATTGGATCTCAAAATTATAGAGAGTTTAGGCATTTCTCTGTGTGGAAAAGTCTCCATGATATAATCTGAATCTGTCTTGAATAAAAAAACCAAACAAAAACCAGAGTTAATTGGTGCCAAACTCCAGTTTTCAAACGAAACTTCAGGTTAGTTGACTCCTTTCCTAACAGCTTTGCATTAAATAAAAATACTCCAATCTCCAATGAAAAGAGCCCCACACAGGTTTTTACTCAAGATTCTCTAGAAGAATTTAGGCTGTGCCAGGCCAGTGTTCTCTCTCAATATAAACTGTTTTCCCTATTGCAATATGGACTGTGTGTGTAGGGAAAATAGAGTGAAAATAGGGGAATGCAAAATGCACGTCAGCTGGGAAATAAGTGACCTGCTTGGAAGAATATTTATGTGTTTTCTCCTGATTTGGCTTGGGAAGAAATACAAAACATCAGCTGTGAGCGAGATATTTCTGCCTCTAAAAATCCACATGGTCGCACTTGAGAAGCTCCTGGAAAAATGAAATGCTGTCGTTTAGAATCTGGAGAGTTTCTGGGAACAGCATTTATCCTAACATCCGTCAGGCAGGGCCATGTTTGCCCTGCTTGAACTGGTCACTTAGGAGTTATCATAATAATGTCTTCTTTTAGCTCTTTAGTTTGCCAGAGAAATACACAATGAAATCTTTCATTAAAAATACCTATTTGCTAGTTTTTTAGACCCAGCAGACTATTTTCTCTTCGTGAAAAGGCAGATGTGTTCACATGTGAGCTTGCTGAGGCACAAAGTCCTTCTCTTCCTTACTCCATGTGTGTTTAAGTCTCTGAGAGAAATATGCAGCGAAGTTCAAAATCATTGTTCTTTATAGTCTTTCCAGTCTGGGAGTCAGATCCATGACTGTAGGCCAGTCTCGTCGCATGAAATAAAACATTCCTCCGGAACAGCACAGTTAGTCTTTAACTGATTTACTGCAGTTAAACAGTAACAGTGAGAGTGTTCATAGTCCCGAGGCCGGTGGCAGAACCACCCGTACAAACAAGCCATTCATGGGAGCAGGAGAGGCCCTGGACAGGCTGAGCTTTCCCTTCAGCCTTGGAGCGCGGGGCAAGGCCAGCAAGGAAATCTCAGCCCAGCTCTGCAGTCCAGCTGGAATAAATTCTGAAATGAAAGGTCTCTAGATACCAAGTGAGACCGTGAATGTTTTGAAGGTTGCAGGGAAAACGTTTGGTCTCCACATGAATGTCTGCGGTGAAGTCACCTCCGAGGCTGGCAGCAGCTCCAGGCAGCAGATGAGAAACATGAGAATATCCAGCAGTGGGGATGGGCAGCTGGGTATTCCAGGGAATGGTGCTGGGCTGGTATTGATGGGAGCTTCTCCTCCTTTCCTAGTTAGAGGAGGGAGTTCACAAAAAAAATTAAAAATGAAATTATTAAATCTGTTCGAGGTGGATGAGCTAATCTTCTACCATTCCTCCATTTCACTGCCAGCACCCTGGCTGTGATCAGCCAAAAAAAAGAATCAAGCTGTTGGATGCTTTGCTTAGCTACCACTCAGCTGAAAGTCTTTGTGTCAGATGATCTATGATCTCTTTATTACATGAAAATTGCTTCAGTTTAGATGGCTTAGGGAAGAGCAGCTCAGCCACTGAGGAAGCTCTTCCACCTTTCCCTGTCCACCTTTAGCTGAGTATCGGTTTCTTACTCAGCTCTCCTGTTTTGTAGGCAATGCTGCTAAACAGAACTTCACAAACTTCCAGGGAATGCTTTGCATGGGCCTTTCTAAGCTCTTGAACCACTCATTATCTGAAATTATTTATTTATTTGAACACTTTGGGCATCTCACGCAGTTTTCTGTGTCCTGTAAATCCCAGACTGCCTGATTACTTGTGGAAATACCAATATCTGTGCAACACAATGGCCTTTCAGAATGTCTGCAATTTTGCAAGCTTATTTGTGTCAACAGAAGACAGGAAATTGAGTGTGGCAATAGCTGGGAGGGTGTGGGGAGCAGCAGTGGGGAGGAGCAGCTCCATGGATATCCTCAGGCAACGGATGGAGGGCAGGGGGGGCTGTGGCATTATTTATCCATAGCACTGTGAAGGTACAGATAAAAAAATCCCTGCTGGGAGAAAAGAAGATGTTTCAGAGACAATTTGCAGAGCAGATGTGCTAACTATGGTTCCACTTATTCATCTTATTATTGGATATTGTGACTGCTGTAGGATGCAGGGAATGCTCCACAGGGTGGCTGAGCAGTGTTCAAAGGGAGTAGGGAGTCTGTGAGCAGTGCCCACATCAGTCCAAAGGGCTGTAAATTCCACATGTCCCCCATCCCCTCCAGAGGCAAAGTCTCACTGGGTACCTGGTCGGGCTCATGCACCTGAGGTGGCTCCAGAAGAGCTCCAGGTTCTCAGGGACGGCTGCTGCCCCTGCCTCAGCATCCTGTGCCTCCTGACCATCACCCAGCCTGGCACGTCCCTTTCAGGTGCCATCAGCCCCAGGGCAGATCTGGAGAAGGTCTGGAGGAGGTCTGGAGAAGGTCCATCCTCTTCCTCCTGTGCCCATAGCACCACAGCAACAACTGAGGCTGGAATCTCAGCTCTGCCTGCATCCTGCATCTCCCTGTACAGAAATACTGCTCTTCCCAGCAGTGATGACTGCACAAATAAACAACCTCCCTGGGGCAGGGGGGTCAAAGCAACAGATATTTAATAAATAACACAGCGTATAGAAAAGTCTCAGCTAGAACCCACTCGCTTTTAGGGTCTCATAAATATTCCCCGACACTTTCCCTTTGGAGAGGCATTTTCCACAGCTGAAGTCTGCTCAGAACAGGTGGCCAGGGTTGTTTTGCTGTTTGTTTGGGGGAGCACTGCAGCAGAATTACAGCTGCCATGTTCTAGTTTTCAACACGTTCAGAAAATAGAAACAAGTAGTCTTCTTTGTGGAGCTACAGACAGACACAATAAGCCAAGTTTTTAGGCTGCTTCAGTGTTGGTGGAGTTCTCACCAAGGGAAATATTTTTTCTATGAGCAGTAGGATTTTTCTGATTGCTTTTTGTGCTTCACTCGCAGCTTTGAAAGCTGTTGACACACATGCACAACAGACTTTGCCTTTTATTTTTTTCTGCTCAATTGAAAGCAGCTTTTCTTTCCTTAGATTTATGATATCTTGTTTTCCTGAGTATTAAAATGCTTTGAGAAAAGACAGAAAAATATATTAATTTTCCACAGGCAATATATTTTAGTAGAAAATTGGTGAATGCTTATGTTAAATCTAAACAATGCAAGCTGTCAGGACATGGAAATACAGCATTAGTAAGCAAGCTTTAAAAAAAAATAGTTCGGCAAGAGAAACATGGAGACAGCCCCCAAACCTGAGCAAATTATCTATAAAGAATCAGCCTTACGTATAAGGATATGGAAGCAAGATTTGTTTATCATGAGCTTTAACAAATCTGTGTTATGATTTGGAACTGGGTCCAACCTGGATCATCTGTTCTGCCTCTTTCAGCAGCAGAAAGTTCAGGGCTTCATTCAGTTCAGGGCTGGTTTGCAACAATTAAATGACTAATTCTAAAATGAGGAAAATCTCCATTCAGGGCTTGCTGGAGCCCTTTATCTCAAACCTAATGCAGCAAAAATAGAGACAGAGATTCTGTGCAGTTTCTAGAGGAAGGGTCTGAGGATTTGTACACAATTTGCATTTTGCCCTTTGGCTCTCACATAATTAGGGACATCTCTAGATTTGTTTTTCAAATTGAGACTATGAAGGGAACTCCTGTATGAGCCTACAGGGCTGTGTTTGCCAAGGTGCAAGGCTTTTCCCAGGAAAGGAAACAAAGGCTTCATTTTAGGGAGCTTTATAATGAGCCTTTTAGAAAAGATGGGCGAATGTGTTAACAAAGAATAAATGTAACAGGAATGGAGATATTTAAATTGTATATCCCATAGCATTATCTTCAGAGGTTTAAAGGTTTTAAAACTTTAGATGTTCTCAGAGGGGAAGTCAAGCATTCTTTTTTTTTTTTTTTTTTTTTTTAATGGAGAAAAAGAAGTCAAGATGACTAACCTTGCACATATTTAATTTAGCTCCACCAATGTTTATAGCAGGGGACACACAGTGTTTTACTACAATAAGATGAATATTTATTAACAATTCGAAATGATCTGTTCCAAAATGTACAGTGCACTCCCAGTGATGTTTGACCACAGAAGTCCAGGTGTTTCCTGTCTGACTTTGGAAGGCTGCTGGCGTGTGATGGGATATTGAGCCATGCTTTTATAAGTTTAATGTGCAGCACAGCAGCACTTTACTCTGTCTCATCTCTCAAAATGCAAATGGTTAAAAATTGTTAAACTTTGGTATTGCCTAATCTAATGTGGAGGATGGACTCAGGAAATCTATTTAATGTGCTCAGAGCTGCTGCCATTCTTTATCCCAGCTTCTCTGCTGGAGTTCTGTGAACAGGAATGGGAATGGGAAAGTGAGGAACTCAAAAGGAATTTATATTTTCTACACTGTGCCTCCACTGTGTGTTGATGGTAATTCCCCAGTGTTTGCTGGTAATGGTCTGAGTTTGGGGCTTTGTTCTTTCAGAACAGTCCAGCTGGGCTCAGTGCACTGCCCAGTAGTCCCATCTGAGCCAAGGGTTTCAAGACTGATAAGGTGACCTTAACGAGACCCTTTTCACACATCCAGAAAGAATTCTAGTGATGATTGTCCTTGCAGTGATACTCTTCTCACCCAGACAACTGTGAAATTATAGAAGATAATTCCTGAGAGCAGAGCTGAACAGAACAACTCATGGCAGTGTCCTGCAGTCCTGCTGCCAGCCCACCCCTGGGGACCCCTCTGTCCACACGTGAACCTTTCCTTCCAGGAGAAACGGGAGCAAGAGTGGAGAATGGGCACTTGGGTAACACCCATGATGTCCTGAACAGCTCCCAAGGCCAACCCTTGTCACTCAGCCACGATTAAATGGGCCAGAAGCTTCAGTGTTCTCAGTATTGACATCTTCAGACAGTTTTACTGACATCCAAAACCCGTCATTATTGAGCTTGGACTCCCCAGCATTTCCACGTTGCCAGTGTCTGTGTCCAAGCCACTGAATACAAATCCAGTGACAGGCAAACTGACCTAGTTTTCCATGACACACTCTCCATATGGAAAGCTTTACCTTGGGATCGTAAGTGCGTGCCATGTTTAGAAAGTGTGTGCCTCTGTCTCTTTTCAGGGAGGAAATTAGGTTTCTGTTTATTTCTGTTTACTGGAGAAAGGCTACTAAAGCTCTCAATGTGCAGATTTTCTGTGGAACTCGGAGCTGTGCTGCTGGGAGCAGTTGTACTCCTGTGTGGTCACCACATCACAACAGGGAGATGATTTCAAGAGCATTCTGTTGTTTACAAAGCCCATTTCTTTAGAAAAGCTGAGTTTGACGGTAGCTGTTTGCCTTCTGAAAGGGAGAGAGTGTTGTCACATTCTCAGAATGACCAGAAGTGCTTCTCCAGGAAAAGGAGCATGAAAGTCACTTCTGAAGAGACGTGACCAGCCAAGGGAAGCCAGTTGGTGCCAGTTAAGCTGGCTCCCAGCTAAGATAACCCAGTTCTGCAGGTCCTCATGAATGCTTGGGTGGAAATCCTTCCTCCTTCCACAGTTGTGTCCACGTCTGAGGGCAGTGCTGGCAGTCCCAGACTGCCACAAGCCCCTTGCCCGCCCTATTTTATCCCATCCACTTCAAGAAACAACAAACTCCACAGTGCCTGGGGAGGCAAAGCTGAGTTGCAAGAAAAAACCCTCTGCGAGGAGAAGGAAACAGAGATTTTGGACAGAGTTCTAAGCCAGGAAGGGAAGATACCATTAGAAAGCTTGATTTCTAAACAAACCAAGCCTGTCACTCGGGAGCCATCTAGTGCCTGCCTGGTCCCTGCATGGGGAGAGTGACCACAAACTGCCCAGCTACACCCCAAACCAAATCAAGGGACATGGAACATTCAAATCCACTGTCCCAAGAGTTTGTGTCCCGTCCTGGAAGCCGACATGCACAGAAGTGTTTTGGTTCTTCTGATGATTTGCATGTCAGTGCTCACAGAATCTGACCTTTATTTTGAAGAATAATTAAAACACTGGCTACAGATATTAATCAAAGACGAGAGGGTGAGGAAATGGGAAATGCTCCCTGCACTGGTTTGTGCAATGTTTCTATAAGTGGGACCGGAGGTATGGGCAGGGCATAGCTAATCCCATAAACGCCTTCCACACTTACTCCCATTCATTGGTGCACAGGCTGTTCAGATTAAAGGATGCACTCTGAGGATGGGAAGCAGCATGTCTGATGTTTGAACATGCTGGGATTTTGCTAAGTTCCACCAGCCCTTGTTTTTCACTGCTTCTTTCTCAGTCTCACCTTAGAAGCTTTACTTTGTTATTCTTTATCCACTTGGGAATTGTCAATATCGGGAGCAGAGTTATGTAAAGCAAACTCCTTTTATCAAGAACTTTATATTCAGGTTTTGTTCTGAAGTCTCAGGGGTATGTGACTTGTATTTATGTGCCCTCACTGAAGCAGGAAAAAGTCTTATAGTTGAAAGTTTAGGAAAAAAGGAGCAGAGCTGACCCAGGCTACCTTCAGAGAGTCTTTTTTTAAAAAAAATGCATGCATTAAAAGGTGTTTGATCCAGCTGCCTATTTTCACTCACAACACAACAATCTACCTTTGAATTCCAGACTTGAAGGTGATTACTGCACTTTATTTTCCAAAGTGACCATAAAACGCTATTAAGCACCTTCATATTGCTCCAGCCCAGCCCAGACTCTCCAGACATGTGGCTGGAGTCCAGTCCCTGATTCTCCTGCAGCAATTCTCCTTTGAGCTGCTTCATCCTTAGATCCAGCTGGGATCATGCAGGAGAAGGCCCCGTGTGTCACTTTACACAAGGAACTGCCACCAGAGATCCTCTGGCCCTGCTGTGTGCCCACTGCTATGTCCCTCACAGCTCCAGACCAGGGCTGCAGCTGCAGCACTTCCTCTCCCTCTCCCTCTCCCTCTCCCTCTCCCTCTCCCTCTCCCTCTGTCTTGGGGTCTTGTCTGTTGTCTCTGTTCAAACCCTCGTTGAACACGGCTCAGACTGAAACAAGGAGAAAAGCTTTGAGAAAGAAGTTCTGCTCTCAAGAAGTGGTCTCTGGTTAAAGATTTGATACTGTCACTGTGATCACTTCCAGGCAGAACTGAGGTGTGTTCTGCCACGTACCCTGGGCTGGTCACATGAAAGAAAGTCAGTTGTTCTGCGCCCAGAAACTCTAATCAGGCAGTTTCTCTGTGAGTTAAAGCCATTTTTCCTCGAGGGTTTTCCTTTATTTGGCTCTCCCCCATGAACCTGAGCTCCGTGTCTCTGTGAGCCATCCTCTGGGCAGTACTCGGACGTGCTGTGGGTTTCCCAGAGGAAAATGTTCTCCTCAGCCCCCTGGCTCGTGCCCCTGCGAGCTCTCAGGACAGCTGGGGCAGCATCCAGGCTCTGTGGCCTGCCAAAAACTTCAGGAGTTACTGGAAGGAGATAAGAGAGCACATTTGTACAAGCTGCATTTTCCTGTGAAGCCAGGCTTAAAAGGGACCTGGAAACATTGGCTGGACAGTGGGAAGGCTCCTGCTCCTCCCTGTGGGATGTGGAGTGTTCTGAGAAGGAGAGGATTTTATACAGCAGCACTTCCAAGGCCCAGTGCCACACCTAAAGCAGAGGTGGGCTCCAGCCTGGGGCCTGTCCCCTGCTTTTTGTTCCCCTGGCTGAGGCACAATTCCATCAGATCTTGGAGTTCGAGTTCAGAGCCACTGCCAGGCAGCTCTGGTGGATGAAACCCCTCATTATTTGGGAGATTTACTCATCGTTTTTTCGATTCAGAAGGCTGGAAATGAGAACACCTCTTTTGCTCCTTTTGCTGACTCCAGTGGTTTTTGGTGTAGGCCCCCTGGGGAAGCAGGGATTCAGTGATCCAGCCACGTAACAACGTGGGCCTTAATGAGTAACACATTTGTACTTTCCATTCTCCGTCTGAGAAAGGGCCTATAAATAAAGCATATTTGCCCTCAGATCAAGAAAACCTTTTTCTTAAATAATGTCATTAAATTTTAAATTAGATGGATAGGCAATTACTGGTGAAAATGTTAAATACTGGATAACCTATGAATATGACCTAATTTAATATAATTTCATAAATGCTTGAATTCAATTAAATAAAAAATTTTGTATAACATTTAAACTGTTTGGTTAGTTCTCCCCAGAGCTCACAGTAGGTTACTGTGAGCCAAACAGCATTACAGCATTTGTTTAAAATGCCAGAAGGCTTAGGATAGATCCCATGCACTTGGAGCTGAATCCCCAGTCACTGGACAGCCATTTCTGGGCAGAAGCTGCTGTATTAAATAATTTCTAGCTAATAAATATATTTTAGACACATTATAAACCTGGATGTTAAACCTTTTAGAGTAAATGAGATGTTTATTGCAGAAAAATATATAATTTGCTGTTTTGACCTGGGTGCGTTGTCATGGAAACCCAAATCTTTCTTGTGCAATAAAAAATCTGCTTGTCATCTGATTTGAGCCGGTTATTTGCACAGGTGGTTTTCTTAGCAGACAAGTACTTAGTAAAAACAAATCTATTCTTTCTCAATAGTTCCATTATGTGTTTCCACAACAATGTGTTTCATTTCGCTAGCTTTGTAATTAATGATCCATTATCAACTAATTAAATCACATTTAGATTTTATATGAGTTCATCTGTTACACAACGCTTTCTCCCCAATCCTCCTTCCTGGGTGTGTTAACCTTGGAAGAGTTTTAATTAATGGTGAGAGTGATGTGTTGGAGGTTGCAGGTACTTCAGACAGGCTAAAGTAGTAACAAATGCGGACACATGAATATATCCAACAATTTAATACCAATTTCCTTCAAAGAAGTAAAGCAGCAGTAAGAATAACTTAAATCAGATTTCCAATCTGTACGTAAAACTGTTGTAAAATACTAAATTCATCTGCTTGCAGACAATGGAAACTGAAATATGAACTATGCCAACAGTTCCAAAATATCATTCAAAACAGAATTTAACTTAATAGACAACATCTTTGGTGTTAGGCCTGCTCCAGACCCCTCTGAGATGGGTGAAAAGACGTTCATTAACTGATTTTGCATCAGATCTGTGATTTGGAATCCCTTGGGTGAAATCCTTTGGGTGGAAGCCCTCTCCAGCTGACACAGCCATCACACAGGAGAGCTGGTTTGTAGGTCTGGGCTGATTTTTACAGTGTCATAAAGAGCAGCAATAATAGAGGTGAGCTGGAAACACATAAGACAAAAGAAAGTGCTTTTGATCGTGTGATACTTTCTACAGAGAGTTTTAAGGCAAAGATGACACAATGATGGAGCTTTAAGCAGTGCCTGTGTGATTTCACTGACTCTTCTCAACTGCTCGAGCTGGAGGCTGATGATATCCAGGATGAAGTGGGACCAGGTGGAAAATGTTTTTTCACTTTTGTGCAGTGGAGAAAGGTCAGGCTGGTCAGGAGCTGGATGTGGAGCTGCAGGGCTGCGAGGGCTGTTCAGTGTCTGCAGGGTAACATTAAAAGCTCTTCGGGGCTCTCATGGGGGTGTCCTGGGGTCCCCTCCATGAGCCCCAGTTGTGGCTCAGAGTGAGTCCACCTGAAGGAAGGTGGTGAAGACCTAAAGAAAGAAAAATTGTGTCCCACCTGGAGGGACAGGAAGGGTTAAATGGAAAATTTCCCATTTGGAGCTGTTGGCTTCAAACTGAGCCACTTTACTTGGTGGTTTTGAGCATCTGCTACAAAGAAGCTCTGCAAGACTTTAGGTTTCAAGAAAATACTCAAGGTAAATAACAGGCCCTTTGCCAGGGTGGCAAACCGTGTAAACAGCTTTTTCAGACCGATTATACAAGTGATATGTTTAGTCTACAAGCTGGGTACCACTAACTAAAGCACCTTTGTTTCTGCTTGGGATGACTTTATCAAAGATGCAAGTTTTATACTGCCAGTGGAATGTTAAATCACGTGCAACTCCAGTGCCTTGGGAATGAAATGCTTCAGGGCACTGTTTGGGTAAAAATTTGATTACTCTGTTTATGGAATTTTGCACATTTGTAGAGGACAGAAGTGTATTTATTTAGTATTATATTTAAAAATAAATTTGTTTTTTCTGCAAAAATGGACAGACAGTGTATTGTAACTGACTCACTAGATGGCACCACAGCACCAGGAACATGGGAAGGACGTGCTCAGTTCCTCAATTTATCTGGAATCCTGTCTGCTTTTATGCCATGTATGAGGTGTGATGGTGATGAGAACTGCCACGGAGCAAACAGTGCTGAGATCTCAGCTCACACACACTGCACTGAGGTCAGAACCTGGAACACAGTGGAGAGGCTCAAGAGAATTGTACCTGGAGCAAATACGTCCATCCACAAAAAATGGAAGAAACTTCTCTGAAGAGTGAAAGGAGCAGGAAAGGAACAGGTTTTAAATTTTTTGAGAGGACTCAGGAAAGAAGGAGCTGTGGCCAAAAATGGAGTGACAGCTTTAACACATTAAAAATGCCAATAAACTTGGAAAGGCTATGCTTGTGGAACAGAAATCCTACAGAAAGCTTGGAAAAGAGGAAAGATTTTCCAGATTGAATTGGAGGGTAGATAAGAGGTATTCTAGGGATATTATATTTCCTTATCTTGGAGAAAGAAAGTATTCTGTCCATAATCTTATGATTTCCCTGAAGATTAGTGAATAGCAAACTAGGGCCAGCTCTTCATCTGCTGTTGACTTTCATGGCTCCTCTGACTTAAGTGAAGTCACTCTGAGTTAAACCAGATGAAGATCAGACCTCTGTAAGTTTGAAGCATTTATCAAGAGAGCAGATAACATCTTTTTTCTTTTTCTTTATCCTGAAGAATATTATTAAATTATGTGCAAAGTTTAGGCATCCTGTTTTTCCCTAAATTGTGTTAACAGTGTGGTTTTTATTGAAGCACTCAGATGTTCCAGTTGTTACTTGCATTCTTCCTTTATCGATCTCATCCAGGCTAATGCTTTGTATTTGAAGGAGCAGTTTGGTGATTCTCAGGTTCCACACAGATGAAGCTGAATGTGTGAACTGTGTTCCATGTTCCTTTGTCCAACAGTACTTTACATGAGCTATGGCTCAAGACCTGTTTTGTGCAGGCTCTCCTTCTTCAGAGACAGCAAGGAGTCCGTAGGGTGGGCTCTGAATGAGTCTGAAGCATATATAACCTTGTTCTTTTTAGAAAAAAAAATACTCTTTCCCAGTATTTCCAAGCCTGGTAACCACATTTTTCCTGTTGATTCAGTGAAAAAGAGTCTTATTTTGTTCCCTGAGTTACAAGTTTTATTGTATGAAGATGTTTTTGGTGTTGGAACTGGTGTTATTGATGACTTGAAGTCCCTTAGTAAAAGAAAAAGTTTTATCAAAATTTTAACTGCTGAATATAGTTATTCAGTTTATGTCACATGGCTGTCAGACAAATCTTGGTTTTAGCTATGGAGGATTTAGAAGCAAGTGAACTGAATTTTTCCCCAAATTTCACAAATCTGTGCCTGAAAATGTCCATTTGTCTGCCTCCAGTCACAACTCCCAGCAGCTCCCAGAATCTGTGACGCCTTGGAGCCATCAAACACCATAACCTCAGGAGAAACTGCAAGATGAATTTTGTGGTGTTCAAATCCTTCTTTTTCATGCAGCCCTCCTTTGATTCCTGGTGCAGAGCGCCTGGGAGCTGCTGCCCAGCTGGCAGAGCGGGGGTGACCGTAGTTCATCTGCACTGAAGTTTCCAATTAGTTTGTGTCCAATTCAGACTGCTGAGATGTGCATCCAGCCTTCCCCAGACAACTTGTCTTTCCACAAAAGCAAGCATTGACAAGCGGAGGAGGAGTGATTTAGCCATTTGGCCAGGATTTAAAGACTTTGTCTCGCAGGCAGAGTGCCTGGCTTGCAAGAAGTGCCAGATAAATGGGTCCTGCTCCCACACACATTGACTGGGCTGGGCTCCTCCTCAGGGCAGAGTTAGAGGTGATGAAATGTTTCTGTTTGGGGTGCTGACCCACTCTGGACAATAGGCCAGTGGAACTTTTGCTCAGGAGAAGGCACTGATCGTAGCAAAGCTCTCTGAGGAAGCTCAGTGGGTTTGGGTGGCCTCAGGAGCTGCTATGAGACACAGCAGAGCATCCATAGGTGCCATAGGTTGTTCCAGGTAGGAGCTCTCACCGCCTCATGGTGTGTCCCTGGCAGCCACAGGGAGCTTCATCACTGCTGTCACCAGCAGCAGGGCTGGTCACACAGAAACCATTTGGTACCAGTATCACCCTCATGCGCTGAGGTGTGACATTTTCAATTGCCTCAAATTGGCACAGAGCTCGTATAATTGAAGTATTTGAATAATAAGGCTCATTTCCTTGGAAATGTTAACAGGGCTGTAACCCCGTGCAGTGTGGCACAAGCCTCATGGCCCCTGAGGCTTCAGTGCCTTTTTCCCCTTAATCCTGACACCTGCAGTGGTTTTTTTTTCAATATGGAAATATCAAAAATGGCTACGGCAGTTGTATTTCTTTAAAAATACTGTAATGGAATTTGTTATTATAGGTCATTACTGTGCACCAGTAAATATTTACATATTTTTATATTGTATTCATTGGCCATGACAGATTGAAAATAGCAACAGTTCTGTGGTTTCTGTGTTTTAATAACAGTGTGTTTCTTTCAACATTCTGCTGGTAGTCAGCTGCATATTTCTAAATGATCATTTTGGAGGTTGCCTCTCCAGACAGAGATATAAAAATATATTTAACCCACTTGTAATATATTGGATTTTTCTTTATAATCTCATTAAAAAGTGTGCAGTGAACACAAACCCATAATTTACCTGGTGTTGTAGTTTCATTAAACATCAAAAGAGTGCTTGATGGAGTAGAATAATCCTGTTCTGCATCCTTCATTGAACATCTTTCAGAATAAGTTTGTTCATTTAATTAGAAGGTTTCTCTGTGTGAAGATTGCACTGGTTTTACCAGTCTGACCGAATTTGCATTTGTTATCCACAGCACCCTCTATTTAACTGCACTTAGGATAAGTGTGTTAGGACACGTGCTGCAAAATATCTCCACAAATTGGTACTTATTTTCAAGATTGTGTTAGTACTAATTCAAAAGTGGAGGAACAGAAAAGCTCCATTACACTTTAAAGTGGAATTTTCCCTTCAAATCTGTGGATTAGTCATGGCAAACAATGAAATGTTTAACTCAACATTAAATGGGATTATTAAATATCTTTTCAAAGTGGAAAATCACATGCGTTTTTCTATCCCCAGTACAAAAGGACAGTGAATTAGTTTCTCTCTTCATTCAGCATAAAACAATGATAATACCATGGGCACGCTTCAGCCTCAGAGGACCCTGCTGAACCACATGCACTGAAAACTGTCTGGATCATTTTAACATGAAGGTGACATTCTTTGTGATTAAAACATGGTTTTGTTGTAATCAGGGCGAGCCTTTTAAAGGTTGGGACGTGGCAGACTGGGCTGTTGTAAATGGGAATATTGCAGCTCAGGCAAATCTGAGCTCCCATCCCAGTTCTGGGGAGATGCTGAGCGGCTCAGCAGCCAGACACTCACTTGGAAGAGTGAAGGCTTTTCATCTCCATTTTTCTCTTTTATGTGTCTGGCTTTGGGGAGTGTGACCTTTCTGCCATGGGATCGATGTGTCTGTAACCATTAATTCCAGGCAAAGCAGGGCCTGTTTGTAACACTGGAGATTAGGATGTAACACATGGGCAGGTCTCTCCCTTCTCCAGAATGGATAGGAGGCTAACTAGGCAGTTCTCCTCCTAATCAATGGCATTGGCTTCCCTGGGAAAGGGATGTGCTCTGGCTGTAGACATGCAGAGATGGATGGCACCTCAGCACCCGAAACAGCTAGCAGGGAATGGAGCTGGAATACCTTAAAAGCAATTTTTTTTTTTTCCTTCCATAATATCTGACTCTCTCTCATACCTGTGTTGGGTTAGGTGCAAGATGATTTCCTGCACGGTATGAAATATATTGCAGCTATTTTCTAGAATTAGATATCTTTTCTTATGTGAGTAATAATCAAAATAAACATTAATAGAAGTAAAAACATTGATGAGCCCCAAATTTATGGTATTTACTCCCAGATCAGCATGAAAGGCTTGCAGCCAACTGTGCACAGTTCTTTTTAAGAAAAAAATATCAGATGGAAATTATGCCGGTCTAACAGGAATTGTCTTTCCGTGGACATCTGAAAGGATCTCTGGAAGCTGGATTGTTGGCTAATGAGATCATTTGAATACTCTTTGTACCTGGTTGACAATCACACTGGACAGAAGAGGTTCACCATCCTTCACCTCTTGACCCATCTCACATTGAGCCATGACAAGGTTGCTGAAATGGATTCCATGGAGACTGCTCTGGAGAGAAACAAGGGAAGGGCACTCACTAGTTTCATACTACAGCTCCTTTGCTAAGGGATTCCTCCCAGGAAAGCCCTTCCTGCGCCCATGGCTCTAGTCCTCGCAGTCCATACAGGTCAATGTCCTCTTGGATTGCAGAAAATCTGTAACTGGCTGAGAATGACTTAAAACTCTGAGCTTTTTCTGCTCAGCTATTCCTGGGTACATGAATTTCTTGAACAAGTGTGAAGAATTCTTAACAGTGGTGCACCAAGTCTCTTGTTGCGGGTTAAAGGCTTTATTATGAGCTGAAGCATCAGAGTGCTCAGGACAAATCAGGGCTTTTGCTGTGGTTTCTTTGGGCCATTGGGGTGACCAGTAAGAGATAACAGATACCCAGTTGTGTTCAGGTGATTGCTTCTTCTGTTACTGTAATTACTCCTTGGAGTCTGGCTAGTATTTAAAATAATTGGGTACTTTTGTTAAACAAATCCATGTTAAACCAACAGGACAGGTAACCTGAGGGGTAACTTAGGCCTAAGTCAGAAATAGAGCAGTGGCCACATCGTGTTTTGAGGATCCCTTAACAGTCAGTACAATAAAGTTGTTTTAATCCCTGGTAGGTTTTCTGCCTACCAGAACACCCAGGGAAGTGGCAAAACTGCTTCCTTAGAAAGGAAGAAAGTGAAGAAAAATAACTGATTTTGTATACAAAATGTTTTGAACGCAGGAGATGAATTTCAAAAATTTTATCTTTCCATGGGATTAAATAAATTTTAATTATTTGATTTTGTTCTAAATATTTCAGGGCAGGAAATAAATCTTTATTTCCTTTAGCCTTTGCTTCCAGGCCTCTGATCCTGCCACTGTTCAATGTCCTGGCTATTCTGGGATCCTGTGATCTCCATGTCACGTTTGTTAGAAGATTCTCTCACTGAGCTTTGTGCCATCACCACATAAGGCTGTAGCAAATAAAACAAGAGCAGGTACAAAGCCATGCCAAAAACTCAGTCATTGAGCTAGGAACAGGTTTTGGATTGAGTCAGCATCTGTCGTGGTGCAGCAGGCTGCTGTTGTTCTGGGGTGGCTGCCACGGTGTGCTTCAGCAGCAAAGCATTCCCCTTAGACAGTGTGGGTGTAAACACGTCTCCACCGAGTCAGTGGCAAAATTCCCATCAGCGTCAAGGAGATGAAGGGTGCCTTTTCAATTCTCTGGGCTCAGTGTGATGTTACTTCTGTGTGACACACTATGCTAAGGCTTTCCTTTTCCCACGTTTCCTGTGGATTACTTGATATGACAACTACTGGTCTTTATTAAACCTCTTCTTTTTTTTTTTTAATTCCACTTCCTTATCACTTCCATCCAGCCCTTTAATGAAAAAATAAAACGTTTACCATGAAGACAGAGTAAGTCTGTTGTCCCTTTGGATCTGAAATAAATCTTCAACACCAGCTTGAAGGGCAGGTGCTTGAAGCTGTATCTGGAAGATGCTGAGGTGAAATATGCTTTGAGAAATGAGAAATGGCAGAATTCCTTGGCATGTTAATCCTGAAGTAGCTTTGTTGATCCTGTCCAAGAGTTGCCTACATACAGCTACTGAGAGAAACAAATCTAAGTTTGTTTGAAATAGATTAGTCAAACTTCACTAAGTGCTTGTGTCGACATTCTCATTGGAAATTAAAGTGACCCTAATGCAGTTTCATTCACTTAGAAAATTGATTAGCTGTATGAACAGAGCATTGCAAGCAATAATATTCCCACGGCTTAATGAGTTACCATTCATCAGCTGACTGTCAATAACTCCTTGTCTATAAGCTCCCATCCAGGCCAGTTTCCCCATCCCTGAGAGAGGCTGACAGCCTGCACTGCTCAGGGGCACGACAGGCTGCAGTCTTTGCATCTCCATCACCTTGAGATCACACCTGTCCTTTGGAAGTTCAGTCATTTGTTCAGTGGTTGGTTTGGATTCTGTGCAAACAGATCTTCTCCACGTACAGACCCACCACAAGAAACACTGTGTGAGTGCACCCCTTGCAGGAGAAGGAAGAAACCTATTTCTGTGCCAGGCTGACACAATCTGTGTCACAGGACAGGGTGCAGGCAAGAGGGGCCATGACTGTATCAGTTTTATTCAGCCTGAAGAATTTTGGGGTGACCCAGTTGCGCCTTCCAGTGCTTGAAGGGAGCCTGCAAGAAACATGGAGAGAACCTATGGACGAGAGCCTGGGTGATAGGACAAGGGGAATGGCTTCACACTGTCAGAGGGTGGGGTTAGATTAGGTTTTAGGGAAAAATTCTTCATTGTGAGGGTGGGGAGGCCCTGGCACAGGATGCCCAGGGAAGCTGTGGCTGCCCCATCCCTGGAAGTGTCCCAGGCCAGGCTGGACAGGGCTTGGAACAACCTGGGATAGTGGAAGGTGTCCCTGCCCATGGCAGAGAAGTTGAAACTGGACAATCTTTAGGACCCCTTCAACTCAGGACATTCTGTGATCCTTTGATTGTGATCATTTCTTAGCAGTACTTCATGGAATGCCAGCGTGCTTTCTGCCATTTTTGGCCAGAATTTGGTTGGTACGGGGGTGCACCTATACAGGTAGTTTGCCAAGAAGGTGATTTCTGTGAGCTAATTTACCCTCCTGAGCATTACAGAGGCTGAGCTCCAGCTGTGCTCCAGGCTCATCCAGCAGCTCCTGCCCCAGGAGTAAAAAAGCTGGTGGGAAACTGACCCAGCAATTGCTCAGTGCCCTGAATGCAGAGCAGACAGACCTTGAGCAATGCTAATTCAGTGCAAGCAGCCAAGGTAGATGCAGCCACAATTTCAGCTTTTCCATCGTTATTTCCAATAAGTGCTCCTACAATTTTAAAACTCCACGAAGTTGACAATACAATGGAACAACTGTTGGTGAACTGCACGGTTTAAATTAACTATGAGCCCCAGTGAAGGAAGTAAGATGAACAAGTGAAAAGCGCTCTGCAGGGCTTTTCAAATTATTGTAAAGTTGGGAAAATTGGGCCCACTGTGTCTATTACCCACTTTATAACAGTCGTAACTCGATTGTTTTGTTTGTCGCACTGCTGGATACTCTCATGGATCTTAAAGCCTTGCCAATTGTTTTATTTATTGGTAATTTTGTTGAGTGCCACGGTAAAAATGAAATAATTGGACTTTGTTGATGGTGCCAAAATATGCTTTCCTGAATGACTGTTTTCAGCAATCAGTGCAGTTAAATAAACCCATGGTCTGGATACCACAGGGAGGTTTAAGCTGGGTATTGGTTGTTTGCTTCCTGATTATCTTCAGATTTAAATCAAGTGAAGCACAACTGGGTTTAAGTTTTGAAGCAGCTTTTCACTGCTTTCCACTGTACTTGTATTGTGACAGACTCCTTGTGAGAAGTTTTCTCCTCCTTGTGTGGAGTTTTCTCATCCTTGTGGTCATCCAAACTCACTCCTGTTCTTGTCAGGGGCTTCCCAAGAAAAAGGCAAGTAAAAGGTTTGGAAATAAACGTTTGAACTACACTAAGCAGCACAATTAAACAATGCTCAGTCAGTCTCTCTTTTCATTTCATGTGGTAACTCCAGTTTCAGGTATCACAAAGGGGTCTGATTTTTGGAGATTACCAATATGTTGTGCACAGGTCCCTCTGAAGCCACTGAGCCACAGTCGTGTATTGGAGCACATCTCCTATTGTTGCTCATTCCCCAAATATGCAAAAACATCACAACTAAACCACACTAGGAAATGTGTATTCTGAAGACAAAAGGGAATTTTTCAATCAGCAAGAAGCAGGAGTGCAGAACCAGAGGCAGGCAAAAGGCGCTAGATACAGAGAAAGAGATGAAACCCAGGAATGATGGGCTTTGGAGGAGCTGCTGTGGCAGAGCCAGGGATGTGGGAGACGTGAGGAAAGCAGGAGGATTACAAGCAGAGAAGCAACAATGAAGGTTGTGGTAGAATCACCAACACTGGTGTTTTAGTTAGATAAAAATGACAGAATTCATTGCTGCTTATGAAAGCCACCATAGGCTTTCTCTGTTTTTGTAATGCATTCAGCTCGTCTTTTATCAAGTAAAAAACTGTTTCTAGTTATGCTGTATGAAATTTATCATTTGAAATTAAAACATTCCAGTAAATCACCTCTTTCCCCTCTCTTCTCTCTCCCCCAGAACACATCAAACATCAAAACACAACGAAAGGAGAGAAAATGAAGCTGAAAAACAAAAATTTGCTAATCTGTTCATTTAAGTGTTGCCTTAACACAGCCACTGTGAGGTCTTTGCCATTATCTGCAGCAGGCATATAATTGTGGAAAATTTTAAAGGCCCCATCTGGCTCCCCAGTACATTTATTCTGATTGTAAAAAAGCAGGGATATTCTTGCCTCTCATTAGGATAAGCTTGCTTGCCTTAGCTTCTTTCTCGTAACAACATAGGTCAAAGAGGAGACACCTTAATGAGAATCTCAGTAACATAAACAGGAAATGTGGTTCATTTTCTTATCTTCATTTGCAACTCAAAACTTCATGCCCAAAATGAAAACACTTATTTTCTTTAATTCATTTTTTTTTGCTTTGTCTTTCTCATGGGTCTTTATCTATTAAGCAGGGCAATTATAGGATGTATTTTCATCATAAGTATTAATATTACCATTTATGAATTAATTTACCAGCATAGGAGCAAGGAACTAAAGAACAATATCATTTTAATTCCTTGAGTTTATCTTTGGAAACAGTTGTTTTCACTTCTTCAACCCGCAAATTAGATGGAAAGGAAGAATTACATGGAGTTGAAGCTATTTAAAGTGGAGATGATCAAAAAGAAAAGAGCAGGGCACTTCAGCTTTCTGTCAACACGTATTTTATATGCATCACTTTCATAGTGTCATACGGAGGCCAAAGATAACAATTCCCCATATTTTCCCTATGTGCTGGGCAAGAAGAAAGGATGAAACTCTTCCAAGCTTGTGATTTTATTCCTTACACACAGAAAAAGCCCAGGCTTGGAGGAGGTGCTCAGTCACTGCACTGTACAACTGCAAAGCTTCGCATTCAGGAGAAATTTATGTCAAATTAAATAATCTCAGTTTTATTTTCCTTATGATGCAATTCAGTGTGCCTTTGTCGGCTGGGGGGACCTGGCACAGGGAGCACAGTGAGCCCTTGTGTCAGGCTGAAGCTGGGAGCCCTGGCCAAGGCTGGCTGGCTTGGAGAATTGCTCCAAACCCCACACACTGAGTCTGTCTTCTGGAGCTCAGCTATCTCTGGGAAATGGGGTTTGAATGAAGTGCTGCCCTGCTTGGAGTCCATCCACGCACCAATTCCCAGTCCAAGAGGAGCACTGCCTTTAATTCCATGTTGTCACAAGCAGCAGCTTGAGCTAGTGAAGCTCACAAGCTGCTTGCACAATCCTTTTTGTCAGCTCAGGTGTTATTTCCCAGAGGAAGGCTGCTCTCCTTCAGACTGAGAGGACAAAAGAGGAGTTCTTTATGGAAAACTAACTTTGCTGTGAGGGGATGCCAGGATATGTTGCCTAGTGCACAAAAATATATGCTGCAAACAAAGAATGCAACTATTTTCTTACATTTCATGTTGATCCTGAGATAGTAAACAATTAAAGGAATATATATCAAGTTGTTACATATTTATTACTCAGCGTAGAATATCTGGGGGGGGAGGGGTTGGTTTGGGTTGGGTTTTTTTGGAGGAAAACTGCTGAAGATGGGAGAATTTAATCCAGGAGCACCTGGGGAAGCTGAAGTTACACAAACAGGATGCACACATGTTCTTCCATTGTGTTGCATTTCTTGGTGTTTTTTGGGAGTACTTCAAGCACAGCACGTTAGTTCCAGAAGGCTTCTCTGGGAACATCAGGTGTGCTACTGAAGCCAGCTTTAAATCATGCATTCAAGTGAAAGGACAGCAAATGGTCAAAGCCAGGATGGCAGCTGGGAATGCTCCAGCTCCAAGATTCACATCTGGATCCAAAAGTTGCAACAAAAGCTGATGCCTCCACAAACAGACACATTTACAGATACATCTGTTTTAATTGCAGCATACAGAGTGCCTGTATAAAACTCTCTTACCCTCATTATGTACTTTGGCTTGGGAATAGCCACAAAACTGAGTAGGTGTGTGTGTACCACATCCCTGTCAGTTTGTCCAGATCA
The DNA here is from genome assembly GCA_013396875.1 of Vireo altiloquus. Lineage (NCBI taxonomy): Eukaryota > Metazoa > Chordata > Aves > Passeriformes > Vireonidae > Vireo > Vireo altiloquus. Next base: position 100,314 of record VZRF01007607.1, read on the forward strand.
AACCAACTCATGCTTTTAAACAGCTATTTTCTACACATCTCAAACAAATCCTGAGTGATATGAAAAGTCCAGCTTGAACGTGGCCTATGGTTAGATACATGAGAATTTAAAATACTGCACAAAAAGTGTTCATTTTTCTTCCTTTCGGATGAAAATACTGTCTTGGAATGCTTGCATTTGGATATTTAAAATTTGTGTCTCCCCAGTCAAATTGCAATTTAATTGAGTTGAAATTAAATGCTAGCTACAACAGGCACAGATTTTTGATATGGTCCTTCAAACCACTGCCCTTTAGTATAAAAGTAGGTAATTGTCACTTTGGGGAATGGGATCATCCCATGAAATCAAATGGCAAAACCTTAGCAAAGTCACTTTTTCTCTGGCATTTAATTGAAGAGCTCAGTACACAATCACTCTGTGCATTTCCATAAAGCTACTCGAGGGATGATATGTGAAAATAATTTATGTCTGCTTTATGCATGGTCGTTAGCACTCATACAGAACACCAATAATGACAATAAACTATCTCATATACTTATCAAGTTTGCATAATATAGTTTTGATGGCGAAAAAAAAGGGATTTAATCACAAAGATTGTGTCTTTTCAAAAAGGATATTTAAAGGTTGCTGATGAATTTTTTTGGGGGGGATATTTAGCTTGTATGTGAAATGCATTAAAGTAGACTCATAAGTGAAATTTCTGTACAATTTTTAAGCAAATTTTAGCTTTAGAAGAAAACTCAGCTGTAATCATCAACTGAAACAGCTGCATAGAGTAAGAGGGAGTTTTGTTCCATGAGGATGACTTTGGTGTCTGTGCATGTGAGTTCTGCTGCATTCTTTGTGGATGAGGAGAGAATGCAGCTGAAGCACTGACTTTATCATACATACCTTTATCAACACAGACTTTGCCCAGAAAGGTTACAGTCTAGGTAGATAAATGGGATAAAATCTTCAAATAAAGGCAAAATAATCTCATCCTAAAATATGAAGAAGTAGAACTGATACAGGACTTGGTAAAAATTTTTTTCAAATAGAAATGGTTAATTTAGTTCAATTTTAAAATCCCCAGGGGTTTCAAATTTTCATTTTTCACAAATTCATCACCACCCCAAGCAATTCAGCACTTCCCTTCTACCTAAGCCAAGTTGCAAAAGCAAAATGCTCCATGCTCAACTCAACCAACCTGAGCAGTTCAGTCTGGTGGGGAGGATCCTTCCATCCCTATCCCTATGACAGCAAAAAAAGTAGTTCAATTGCTTAATTTTTAAAATAAAGCAGCAAATAACTGGCATAATAATCTCAGAGTCTTTAGGGTACTCAGTAAAAAACCTCTGTGCAGTGCTGGCCTCAAACCCACACTACCCACAGGCTTGAGTAACACCTTAACCTTTTGCACAGGAAAAGTGATGCCTTAAATGGCTACCTAGAAACAGAGACTAGGCAGGAATAAAGAAATAAAGGAGGGATTGATTTGAAAGGCCTTCAGAGGTCACACTCTGGGCTCCAGAGGCTCCTGCCTCAGTGCATCCCAACATGGACAATGACAGCTCCCGAGTTCTTCCCACTTTGATATCAGCATCAATTGCCCAAGCAGAAGCCAGGCAAGGATGGAATTTGCCCAAGCTTGCCCCCCTCTCCCCAAGATGAAGGTTTGCAGTTGTTGGGCCCAGGAGGGTCTGGGTGTCCTTGGAGAGCGAGCTGGAGAGGCTTTGTTATGTCAGTGTGAGCATGAGAGAACAGCACTGAACGAGCTCCAGGGAACTGCAGAGTTACACTGGGCACTGCAGGGCTCGGAACAGAGAAAAGTTCAAACCTAAAGCATCAAAAGGACTGAAAAGAAATTTTGTATCTCTCCTGCTGGGCTTGTGACTCTCCCTGGGTCCAATTTACCCCAGTTTAGATGCTCATGGTTGCACTCATCATCACTTGTGTTTATTCTCCTAACAAGAAGGTAGCAGAGTGTGACACTGAGACTTTTAGGGGAGCATGTGCATAAAACATCTTCTGCATTAAATCCCCCTCAGACCTTTCTGCTCTCTGGGATCCCTGAGCATGGAACATCCTGCTCCCAGCCTGGCTTTGCACTCCAGAAATGCCAGAGCATTTGTGACAGGTCTTCTCTGGGCCCATCTTGTACCAGCCATAAATGCAGTCCAGGAGTTCATATCCTGGATGCTGTAGGTAACATCTCCCTGCTGGGATCCAGGGCTCCATATCTCCTTCCATTATCCAGCCTTTTCCTTACAAGCACGCACATCCCTCATACCTGACAGCTGTATCCGCTCCTCCTCAGGACTCTCCCCATTCCCTGATTAAGATAAAATTTTGTGGACAAAAGAGGCAAAGCAGCATCTCACATGCTGGTTATTGTTGAGGGGGTATTTAATAGCTTTTAAATTCATTTAAGAAAATGGGAGTGGTGAGTCACATGTAATTATTCCCAGATAGATCATTAATTACTTGATAAAGTTTCTACATAATGCTGCCTTTTGCTTTTTTTTTGCCATAATGATAGTTATTTGTCATTTATCTCAGTTTGCTTGTCAGTTATTCCAGGTCCCTTTCATGCCCTGTGATATGTATGTAAATATTACAGATTGAGATTGATAAAGGTTTTATAACAAAGGCTGTTACCTTATTGGATTACAGGAGAGTTTATGAGAAACTCATTTGATTATTGTGTTGGAATGGTATCATTTGCACCAATACAAGTATGGCTGGTGTGGTACCTCATCAGTAACTGCATTTTTCGTAGGTTGTAATTCAGCTTTAGAAATCTGAGTTTGTTTGAGAATGCCAAGGATACCAACAGAAAAATTACATTTGAGAGCTGAAATGACTTTAAAAAAAATTCACCTGGTTACACTGAGCTTTTCTTCATTTAGTTAAAATTTCAGATGAAGTCCTCAGAACTTTAGGCATGAATTAAATTGTGCATTTGAGGTATATGTTCTGTAAGAATAATCAGTATATAGGCTCTAGCAAATGAATGAGAGGGACATCAAGATTGATGCCCTTTCCTCCATGGTTTCTTTAGAGAGCCAACCTTACACATTCAGATGGGAGAAAAAGGAGAGGCTGAAATTCAAGGAAAAGCCATTAATTCTCGCCTGTGCTTATCAGTTTGTTAATTTTACTGTTGAAGTGATTGGGGCATGGCAGTGGGTCTCTTAATCTACCACCAGCTGTATCCTCAAACATCCCTCCCAATCCGTTCCAGAGAACCACAGCAGTACAGAGCAGGCTCAGCACAGAGGTGACACTTGATGACAACGTAATCAGAATATCTGTGCCAACATCTCTCAAACACCAGACTGGCACCAGTGGCTGTGTAGTTTCATACCAAATAAAAGCAGTGTCAGGTGGTCAGGTGACACTTGGATGGTGTTTGCAGCCGGCAGTGTGTTACTCCCAGCACTGTGCACAGATGATTTAAGTGTCTGACGAGGCACAACAACACCTACAGAAAATCTCAAGCACAATGGTGATAACTTGCTCAGTAGCAGCTGGTGAACTCGGGGAATGGATTTATCCTCCTCCATAAACACTTGGACATTTATGAGTGAAGGCTGGATTCGTTCTCTGAGACACCCAGTGCTGTTGTGAGATTATTACAGTTATTATTGTGCTGCCAACTCAAACACATCCAGCTGAAATGTTTTAGATTAGCTTTACTGTTCCCCATTATACTCTTTATTTCTCCATGAATAAACAAAACCAGAAGAACTACCAGGGGAAGTGTAGAGAGCTGAGCTCTGCTGTGTTTGAGTTCTGACTGTTCCCAGTATCCCAAAGACCGTGGTCTTCACCCTAGGGCAGTTGGTGCTTATAGCCATACCACGAGGGATATGTTGCTGTTTTAGGAACCATTTCAAAGTGTCTTTCTTGCGAGGAGACAGGAAGGGCCATGTCCTGTGAGCTGATAACACCCTGGCCATGCCTGGTGCAGGATTTCCCCCATCTGCTGCCCATTACCCTGCAGCTCTCCCCGTGCAGAGCTTGGGGGATGTACGTCAGTAGCGGCTCTTAAAACTGTCTGCAAAAGCTAAACAAAGCTCAGCAAAGTTAAACATTTGAAAAGATGCCCGGCCATTGTCACCCCTAACCAAGCTCAGCTGTCTGTCCAAGCTTCAGACATCCTGCGACTGAAGGAAAAGTCCAAGTAGACACAACTTGGTGTTAGAGAACCTTCAGTCAGAGATTAAATAACATACATTCTCACAGCCTTTGGGACTGGGCTTTAATTCTCTAGTCCTTGCTGCACCACCTTTGCAAACTTCATTTATAAGGAGCTGTCTGCTCCTCACTGGCTGTTTTCAATGCCTGAATTACTGATGCTGTGATATTCTGGGATTTATAACATCTGCTAAATATTTTGATCAAAATAAAGATTCAGAACTTCAGATACAAGCCTCGTGTACAAAGTTGGATGCAAAGCACAGGTGTATGGCCTAAATAGTTTATTTATACATGGAATACAGGGTCAGTCTTAGATTATTAACCTAGAAATACCTGTTTGCACCAACAGGATTCGAAACCTGTGGACTACGGACAGTGATGTGGGAATTAGTTCAGACCACCAACAGAATCCTAAATTTATATTCAAGCCTGGGGAGTTAATGCAAATACACCTCATTAGGCTGTCTAAAGTTAAGGCGTATTTTACATTTTATGGTTAAGATATTATTTTGAAAAATAATGAAAACAGACTCTGTCACACCAGGGTTTGAGATGCCAGCCCTGGGACATCATCTGCCTGAGCTGGGGCACTGCTGACATTAGTCCTGCCCTACACAAATTACATTTATGTCAGTCACAGAGATAATCTCTGATGCAGTGTGGTGTGGTCATAAAATAAACTTTACTGGAAGCATCTGAATTTCGAGACTCTTTGATACTTTCTTCAGGTTCCCACGGGACACGTGTGCTCCCCAGAGCTTGATGTGAAGGCGTTTGAAGTCTACAGAAATCCTTCTGTTGACTTCAGACACTTTGGGACTTGGCTTTTAAAGCTGTGGGTGTAGAAATGTGCTTCATCCCTCTGGATCAGTGTCATCAGCTTTCCTTGCCTTTTAAGGGCAAGCTCTGTTTTTAGAGAAACACTGTGGGATATGAGAGCCAGAAACAGAACAAACTTCCTCCCCCATTACTTCAATACGACTCGTAAGCCTGTTGATTTGGAGCAATAGGCTAATACTTTATTTTTTAGCATCTTGGCTGTGTTTTAAGGATACTGATTGCTGTAGGATTTAATGAGGTTCCCCAGATCCTGATGCACGCCCACCAAGCCCCTTCCCATGGGACAGTGAGGCTCACTCAGCTGGAACAAATTTCAGCAGCCACTGACCTGGGATAAATTGAACCAGTAGCCTTGAGATAAAACACCTTTCCCAGTTCCCAGCCCACAATCAATCCATGGTTTAATATTGTTACAGTTAACATGTGTGGCTTCACTGCTGATTATCAGAACTGGCTGGTAAGAGGAGCAGAACTTCCCAAACTCATGTTTGTGGAAGTTTAATAACAGCCCTGTCATGCCCTAAACATCCGTGGAACACACGTTCCTCTCCTTGGGAAAAGTGCTTTTTGTATTTCATGTTAACGACTGAGATACAGTTAGGAACAATTCATACCAAACTTCACTTTACTGTTCAAAATATGCTGTATTTTTTTCTATATTCCATATTATAATATTTCCATGCCTTGGAAATATTCTAGTGTACAAACATTTTACTGGAATAATGTATCTGTCAGATTATGGAAGGAGCTGGTGTAGGCCTAATGCAGTACACACAAAAGTTAATGTAAATACTGAATTTCAATGAGGCAAATATTTCACTGTGACATCTGCTGTATTAGCACCCAAGTGTTAGGACATACACATATATTTTAGATTAGTGATCCACAGACCAAATGTATCTGTATAATAGCTAGCCTGGGTAATATTTTTTTTTTAAATGCTGTGCATTCTTTTAGCAGTAAGGGAAGCTTCTGAAATCGGTAGAATGGTTTGCCCAGTTTGAATGTTTGTGGGAAGGTCAGGCTTTGACAAAGACAGTAGGAAAATTAGGTGAAAGAATCTTACAGGACTTTCAAAATTATTTTAAAAATCTAAAAATTAAATAAAACATTGAATGTTTTGGTACTGAAAGAGGAAAAGAGGACCTTCTCTTGCATGTCTAAAGGAGCAGGTGGAGCTAGAAACTCCCTGAACTTCAGACAAAGGATGAGATCTTGGAGCCCATGAGAGAACCTGGGATTTGGGCTGGCTGTGAAGGAAGTGTTTCCTCTATTTGAGATGGATGGAGAGGTGACTTGTTGTTGTTCAGCTCTAGCCCTCAGGCTGCTGGCTCTGCCACTAAATTAGACCTTTTAAAATAAATGAGTTCAATGTTAGATACCAGCTGGGGGATTCTTGTTGGGCTTTTTAAATTTTTTCAGGCTTGAAGCTCCTCCAAATTTCAGAATTTACAACCTGCTAATAATGCCAGAATATATGTATTTTTATTAGACTTCCTATTGAACACTAGTCTAATACCTTTGCTGTCTTTATTTATGAGGAGATTGTTTCCAGCTACTGTTAATGTATTTTACACAGCCCATGATGTAATTGTTAAGCAGTTGTAATGAAGATTGAAGGTTTAATAATGCCAAGTGTTACAAATTTCTATTTAATCATTCCTAAATCGATTAGTTACTTTCACCCAAATGCCGGGCCATCGAAACAGAGTGAGCTAAAGATCTGAACTGCTGTGGCCAGGCTTTGATAAATGGTATTTTGGTGCAGTGGTAATTGAGTTATTGAATTTACTCATCTTCCAAATGATGTTTGCATTGTCTCAGCATATGTGTTTAGGGCCAGGGGAAGGTCATTAGGATCTTCAGACCGGGGGCATGTTTGGGTTAAAGTGATTTTGAACAGCCAGAGTTGAGGTTAGTCAATTAAAGGAAATAGCACAGAGAAACGCTACAGAAGGCCACGTTATAGGCTGGTCAGTAGGGAGGTCCCAAAGGCCTGGTTAAAGTAGTCTAAAGGTTCTGTAAGTAAATGTCTACCCCCTGCCCCAGGCCATTTAGACACAGACAAATTGCTGTGAGAGATGCCCTTCACTTAAAACATGTTTCACCTGTAAACAAATGTCACACTCTGAGAGGCCAGGCCTAAAAAGGCCAAGGGAAAACATTAAATGAGAATAGCTTTTGTGTATATAAACACAGCCTCCAATGAGCTTCCTTAAGGGCTGGGACACAGAGAATGTGCCCAGGCTGCCCATCTCAGGTGGTGTTGGTGGCAGGGATGCCCTGGGCTGGTTCTGTTCACCCTCAGTGCCTGTGACGTCCCCACTGAGCCCTGCCCAAAGATCAGCTCCACGTTTTGGAGTACGATTCCTTTGATGTGATTGAGCTGTTTGAGAGACATTGTTCAGTAGATAATGTACTTAGATCTCCATCCTGGACTCAGCTTGCCAGTGCTTTGTCCTCCCAAGGAGCTCAGCATTTCTGTGTGAGAAATGAGCTGCTGACCACGTGTCTGGGGTGGGAGGATTTCCCTCACTTTGCCAGCACCTCTCCTGAGTGACCAGCCACCCGTTCTAGTAGAGTCCAAATACCCAACCCATGACTGCTGTCTGCATTTCAAATGAAAACCAAAGGAGTTTTGTCATTTTTCAGGTGCTTCTGACTAATTAGGCTGTTAGAACAAGAGAAGAGGAAGAAGCAGGAGAAGCCTTTCAGGTTTCTGTGTTCTCACATTAATTTCAAAGATTTTCAGGGTACCTGATATTCTCTAATACTCTGAACAGAGTCATGGGGAAGAGCACCCTTGACATGAAAAATGAGCCCACTGTATTTTTAATACTTGGCTAATTGTGTATAGAGACCATTCTTTAGTTTGAAAGCACTGGAAGGGGACTCCTGTTCTACAATATTTCTGTTGTGCAATTCTATAAAAGCCTGTCGTTTTATAAACACACTGGTTTATATTTGATTTCTGTCCTCTAAACACTGTTTAAATCACAAGTAATAATTTCTAATCTTGTAAAATGCCCAAAGCTTAAATCAATAACCATTTGATGAATACATAACCCGAGGACATTTTGTTTGGCTGATGAATGATAATTGTGGGGGTGCCTGGCAGCTTTTGTGGTTAAACCTTTGCTTTTATACAATTAAATGGCCGATTCCTTCAAACACTTGACACACTCTTAAGGATAATTGCACAAGGAGCTTATTGGGGACAAGTGAGACAAAGACCTTTCTCTTGGTGCCTGTAAAGGATTGGCTGGAAAGCCAGGGTGGTCTGGCTCTTCTGGATGACTTTTTGGGTCACTGCTCATGCTGTGTCTGAAGTGTCTCCTCTGCTGGCCTGCCCTGCTGCTCTGCCAAGGGTCCCTCGGCCACCCTCAGTTGCTGCTGCTGCTGCCACAAGCCCTGCCCTGGGCTGGAGCTTCTCCAGCTGCCCCAGGTCCAGGCCAGTGTTCCCTGGCAGAGCTCAGCCCTGTGTCACGGGGAGGTGACACACAGCCACATGGAACAGGCTGGGACACTTCTGTACCCAGTGATGGCAGTGGAATCCTCTGCAGCCCTTCTTGGTCGGTTTATATCATTTACTGAGCCCAGTAAAGAGACTATGACTGCAATAATATGCAGAGCTATAGGATTGCCTCCTGGAGGCACCATGTCTTACCTGAATAATGTACCTCGGTCATGTGTTAATATGAAAAAACCATTCCCATCCCTCCCTGTAATGTTCCCCATCTCCAGCAATTTCACTCTGGAGCAGAGGCAGTTCCTTCCTCCCCAGTTCTCAAACTGCACCTCCAATGAACCTAACCCGGGTTGCAGGGTGCTCAGGTGCAGAAGGAGTTTCATTATGTTCCAAATGATGTTCTTCCCTGTAGCTTGTAGCTGCTGAGTCACTTCCAGCCTCTGCAGTTGCTCTGCCATATGCCAAATTTGTAAAATCTTGTTCACGTTTCTTTCCCTCCCTACACCAAAGAGCAGCTCTTCAGGGGAGGGACATGGAGCTGATAATTACAGCACATCTCGTTGTGAAGGACCTGTAGGACATCCCTGGCCATCAGGCTTTACAGGGACATTAAAGAAGTGTCTTTAGCCCTTCTTCCCTGTGCTGATGAAGTTACAAAGTGAGGCACGAGCAGTTAGACTGGAAGATTAGATATCAGCCAGGAAAATGGTTTAATGTACCACCATTCCTTTATGTTGACTCCTGCGTCACTCGGAAGTGAGGGGGAAAAAGATGGGAGAAAATGAAACACTAATTTATTTTTTTTTTCCTGTAATGATCACTGGCAAAATAAACAGAGCATTTAGAGATTCTGGCATGGATGAGATAGTGAGCATTTATTTTCTGTATTATTCTAGCCACGGTGTCACCCAGGACCACATCTCACATGACAAGGAGCAATTAAAGGAAAATGTGTCCAGGCTATGCCCCTGCCAAACTGAATCATGACCCTTCTTTTGGCAGCCTCATGCATGAATCCCTCCCCTTGGGGAGCACCAGGCAGGAGCTGATTTGCCAACTGCCATGAGCCATGCATTTTTTTGTGCATGGATGTCATGCTACTGACATTACGCACTGGTTGAAAACAGAGTTTATACATCAGCATAAAGGGATTTTTTTTAACGGTGCTCAGATACTCAGAGATGAACTGCAGCATCCAAGGAGGAAGGCAGTATCCCTTCACAGGGTGATTGCTTTGTTCCAAGTCAAAATTCACAGCCATTTGATTTTAAAAGACACTGTACAATATATACAGATAAAAGTGTATTAAATTACCTAGTTTGAATATAAGCAGCTGTGGATATGGTAGCTGAGAGCACCAGGGGAGTTGTATACCACAGACATAGGATTTTCTGTACAATTTATTCAATTAAAGTGTGAAAAGTGTCTAAAAGAGTTATTTGAAGGGCTTTTGTTCTCCTGCACAATCTCTGCCTCCCACTCCTTTCTTTTGTACTGGTCCCAGAACACAGCTCAGGAAGGAAATAATGAAGGGAGAAGTATCTGGGAAGGACACACAGCTCCACAGCAGAGCAAGCTTAGCAACATCACTCCCAGTATGCCTGGTTCACGGAGGAGATTTGAATAAATGTCCTGTATGTTTAACATAAAGGACATTAGAATTCAACGTGCTTATGTTGCCTCCATAGCCAACATTGTTTTTATTTCAAAGACATCTCACCAGCTGAAGGAACAGTGCTATGACTTACAGACCAAAGCACAATAAACAGAGTGAGAAACCTTATACAGAATAACATCTAATCTATGTAAATGTGTATTTAATTCATCTGGATGTAGCTACAACTCAGCTTGTTCCAGCAGCCTGATCAGCTTGGCAGTAGCATTCATGTCATGCCAGAACTGGGATTTTGCTGCCTCGACAGCCAAATTTAGTGGCATTTTTAGGCACTGTGGAATGTCAGAACTGACCTCCAGATACTGCAGGTCCTCCTGAGCCCTGCATCCCACGTGCCAGGCACGTGGATGTCTGAAGGAACCTTAGATGACTCCAGGTGTCTGTATCTACATTTCCATTCCTAACACTATGCTAAGAGGAACGTATTTGTATTTCTTGACAACAAAAAGCAGCTTTGTTAATCAAAGTTTGCCAACGCAAATCACCCAGAACTGTCTTTGTATCAAGTCTGTTGAGAAAGGAGATCAAAACCTCTGGCAGAGCTGGAGATGCTGCTCCAGAAGCATCAGAAAGCCCTGATGCTTTCTCTTAATGCCCTTAGGAGGTGAATGAGATTTTGGGGATCCCATCCCCAGTCTTTCATTTCTTATATGTCTGTTACATCTCTGAGGTTTTGCCTTATTTAAAGACCATCTCAGATCCCTGTCCCTTTACAGAGCAGCACTTCCTGAACCCAGTCCTGTTGTAAAGTGTCCTTGTAGGTGTCCTGTTCCTGTCCTTGCTAAAGACTAACTGTGGCACAGAATTCCACAAGTACTGCCAATAAATACAGGTTCAGGGTCTGAAAAATGCTATTGTAAAGTGTTTCACACAAGAGAGGAATCCTAATATACTCTTAAATTTATAATTGGTCATTACAGTCATTAAAGTCTGATAATATTCCCTGAACCTAATCCAGCCATTTTTAAATGAAATGTACTTGGTATTAATCAGTAAGAAAAATTCATTAATTAGCTGGGCTCATCCTGTGAACATGGAAACTCCTACTGGTGATTAAGTGTAAAGTTTATTGTAAAAAATCCCAAGCTCAAGTACTTCTATAATCAAAAGCTCCATTAGTGTTTGGAAAAATTTGCAATTTTTCCAGAGTAACCTTAATACAAATGAGACTGTGTCTGTGTGTGGTTCCAGCGTGACATGAATTTTACCAGAATCCTGACACCCAAAGGGAAAGTGCAGAGCAGACACAACTGATAAATACCAGAAGGTAAAACATGAACCAGGTCCTATACTCCTGAAACTCAGCCTCCTTATAATTATCAGAAAACAGAGGAATTGGAAAAAGTTCCAGACTTTCAGAGATTACTGCTTTTCCAGAATTGTACTTTTCATTTCCAGCAGTGCTTGGTGCTATCTATCATCACACAGCTGGAGAGAGAGGATTGGTTTGTACTCCCTGCAGGCTTCCAGGAGGCAGGAACACCTACAGTGAATGTTCAAACCTCCAGGAAAGCTTTCCCCTGCTTGCCTTTTTGCTTTGCTGATGTGTATTTTCCACATCTCAGCACACATTCCTGGAATTGCTCATTGCCTGATCCCTACACGAGGCTACCAGCAGCACTGGAAGTGTTTGGATCCTCAGCAGACATGGGGAGGGCAGTGGGGTATTTCAGAGCTGGGATGCCTGACAGAAGGTAGAAATGTTCCTTCTTTTCAGCAGAAGGTCACTGCTGCAGATCAGGGCTTTTCAGGATAAACTCACTCACAGTCGAACAGCTTTTCACAGCCAACACGTAATTCAGAGACATTTAGTACAAGCAGTTGTCCAATTTATCATCTCTTGGAGTGCCAGCATTTTTAACAAAATTAACAAATAGGCACCTCGTGGCAAGCAGGGTGAAATTACTCTTTTTTTGTAATTAGACTTCAGACAATATTATCTTATGTAGTTAAGGGAAAAGAACTTTGCCTCAAATTTCAAAGCGGTGCATCCCAGTTTAATTCTTATAATGGCACTTAACACAGATGGCTAAAAGGAGTAATTATCTTCTTTAGCTTTCTGCCACCTGCCACAAATGAACTGTTTTCTTTAATTGCTCAGAATTACTCTTAATCACACAAAACAGTTACTTAAGCCCTAGTCACATATTGCAACTTAAGAGCAAGACTTTAACCCCAAACATGCAACTTAAGAAATTATCCCCCTGACCAAGAGCACAATGCCAGGGTGTGCTGTGACAGTTGGAAAGATTAAAAAGATTAATCTTTTCTCTTCCAGGTCAGAGCAAGGTTTGCAGGCTAATCACACAAGTCCTGTACTCTGATCCAAGTAATTATCAGAGCAACCAAAAGGCTGTATCTGCAGCAGCAGGAAAAAAATTCACACCATTTCTTCCTGTTGATATACTTTCTCCAGCAAATGGTCAGTTTTAAAAGCCACACAATCAGACTGATCTGAAAAATGACTTTCTGAAGAACTGAAAGGTACAACACTAACTATACCTGACTGATGAGTCAAAGCTTTTTAGATTCCTGGAGATATGTTAACAGATAAAATAATCCCATTTCCACTGGGGCATCATTTTGAATTAAATCGATGTTAGGGGTTTAAAAATCCCAACATGACACCTTTTGGAAATTTCTGTCTGCATTAGAATTTATAACAGCAATTCTTGCCTTGCACCACTCAGAATTCATGTGTTTGTTGGAAGAACAATAATTCTTCCCTTCTTCTTTACTACTGTTCTTGATGTCTGAACCACATTTTCAGATTGCACAGAATAACTCAGAACTCATCCCATTAGTTCTGCCTCCTGATCACCACATTGAACTGAAAAAGCACTAATGCAAATCCTGAGTTTTGGCTGGATCTCTGTGCTCAAGAGAAAGGAAAAAGCACCAAATTTAAGTGTTCTATGAATTACAAAGTCTGTAACTCTGTGTCATCATTTCCCCAAATTTGTTCAAGAAAGTTCACAATAGAATTCATACAAGGGGATATGAGGAAAATTAGGGTAGACACTGCTTAAGAAGAACTCTCTTAAGTGAAAACAAACACCCAGCAGACAGTTTCACTTCTCAATTTAAAATAGTGTATAGGAGAATTGATCTGTATTCCACCTTTTCAAGAACACACACTGGTTTTGAAGAATTATTCCATTATTTTGAGATGAGATACACTGATGAATCCTGCAGTTTAGCATCTTTTTTTGCTGTTACACTTTGTATTTTTAAATGTGTGAGTGGCAGAGAGAAAAGAAATCATTTAGAAGCACAGACCTGAAAAACAACTTTAAGAAGCTTGTGTGTGTTCACCACTCTCAGGATAAACAGAGCCCTAAACCATGAAATGAGCAATGACTCAGAAACTCCACAGAAAAAGATTCCTGAACTTGATCTTTAAGGAAATTAATTATCTGTGACACTAATATTGTACACCAGAGCTTTTGCACTGTGCTCCAACTTGGTGAGAGTTTCTATTTCATAAATTCCTTGAACCAACCTGATTAACACTTCTAAGAGAGTCTCAGCTGTACAAAAAGTCTGAGTAGGTGTGAGAAAGAAAAGGTCTGACAGCACCATTGCCCCTGCGAATTTCTAATACAGGAGGGAAGGTCGTTCTATTAATAGTATTTACCTTTGTTTCTTGGTAAATAGCAAACTATTATTGGACAATTATAGTAAAGGTCACGATCATCTTTTTTTTCCCTTTAAGAAACATGTTTACTCTGTGTTTAGCTTCAGCTAAAAAGTGCTTTTCGTAGAGTAATACAGAGCAGCAGCATTTCAATGTATCAGACCTTCCGACACTGACTTAATTTAATGGTAGAAGATAAGAATTTTCTGTGGTGCCTGCTCAGGTGTCCTTATTGCCCTCCCGCTCCAGCTTCCATCTGCGTTTGTGACAATAATAACAATAATAATAATGACTCATAAAACGTAGCTGTTTCATATAAACATTGTCCAAGTGACAATAGATTTTTATAATCAGCTCTGTTGGCGGCCAGTGAGTGCACTGCTGGTGTGTTGGTGCTGGGAGGGCACAGGGCTGCAGGAAATGAAAACAACTTCAGAAGGAGGAGAGATTAAATACAATCAATCCATCACAGCACGATAAGTAAGGGGCTCGCAGAGTTTTAATGGACTAAAGAGTGTAATGTGTTTGGTTTGGGAACCGCGGAGTTTAATCAAGTATTTTTACATTTTTAAACAGGAAATGGCCTTTTCTGCAAAGGATATACACATTTGCAGTGCATAAATCAGTTCCTGAGTCCCGGGATTCTGATCTCATGGTCTTTACCGTGCAATTAACTTTAACTCTTTCTCTGAGGAAAGGCCTGCTCATTCTGGCAGTGTAATGTGATGTGATGAGTTGTCGCTGTTGTTTTTCCACGTATCCCAGCCTGGCTGCTGGGAGTGGGATCAGGGAGACTCATGGAGTGTGGGGTTTCTTTAGCACTGTACAAATGTCAGGTTTATTTAACTCTGTCCAGGTTTCAGGCAGGACAGCAGGTAGCTGTGACAGCTGTCTTTTAAATTATGCAGAAAAACAAGCTGAGGACAAATACAACCGAGCAGTGGCTTGTTAAAGGAATCTCCTGGATACAGCAGTGGTTATTCCTTCAGGAAAGCTGTGGCATCACTTTGCAATAAAATCAGGTAAAACTGAGGGTGCATGTACTGCCTGACATGCTTGCTAGGTACCACAGTGTGAACAGCTATTGCCAAAGTAAAATATGCACAGCTGCTCACACACAAATATCTCTTGTCTGAGATTGCTGATAACTTATCTTTACCCAAATGAGATGGAAAATTGACAAAACATATACAGTTAATATACCTCCTCATAGACTACTTTTGAGAAACCTAGTTCATGCATTATACATTAATTTAGCTAACTGCACACGCATGGACAGGATATTATGATGAAGGCGACCACCTTGTCAAAATGTAGGGGACACATTAAAACACCATTGAATGACACCAGGCCTGGGAGCTCTGCAGCAACTCTCAACCACAGATTCTTCTGGAAGCTAAAAAGGATGCTGGGAATCCTATTCTCTCCAAAAAATCAGATGCCTTAGAATGTAATCAGTGTACAGGTCCCCCAGTTTATGAGCAGAGGATCCCCATAGACCATTGGCTTTGCTGCCTCTTGCACAAGAAGCATTCTCAGTATTAAAGCTTGAATTTAGGAAAGTTTCATTTTCCTAAGTTGGTTTTTCTCCTTTCCAATTAAAAACTAAGTGCCACAGTGAGGAAGAAGATATGAATGCAGAAAAAGCAAATGTTTGAAACACTTTCAAACAAACACTGAAACTAAATGGAAAATGTTTGAAAGAAGTGTTCCTTTGTAAGTTATGGGAGAGGTTTTCTGAAGCATCCTTTAAGGAAGACATACCAGATACAGGGACGTGCTCATGCCTGTGATACTGAATGGAAAAATACTTGAAAATACTAAAAAGAAGAAGTCTTCCTCTGCTTTCAAGTAGAGTTTAAGCAGAGTTTGCTCTACTTTACCACCTTCAGTTGAAGGATTGCACTAAAACTGCACGTGATCAAGACACTGCTCTACTAAACTGCTGGGCAGAAATGCAAAATAAACCAACAAACTACTGGAGAAAAACAGTCTAGCTCAGAATGCATTGCTGTGATTCCAGGTTCCTGTTCCCTAATGATGTACCAATGTAAATAGACAGCCTCACATAGGCAACTTTCACAGGAAAAATTATGAACTGCTTGAATTAATATAAAATTATATTCATAAAATGCTAACAGGGAAATAGATAGAAATTCGTATCCCCTGAAAATCTTGAGAACTTTATTTTCTAAATAATAGGAAATACATTAAGAAACTGCATCCATGGGTGAAAGAAAGCATTTGACCTAATAAAACTGTTATTTTAGATTGCAACCTCCTTTTCTATCTTTTCTTTCTTTCATTGGCATTTGTTTTCTATTCATGTGCTTTCTTAGTCCTGTCTTCTGTGGTATCATGGCACCATGACCAAAGTGACAGACTTTTGTCTCTGCTGGATTAATCAGTGTGTTCTTTGATCCATAACATATGCTCCTCGTAGACATTTAGCGTCAACATATTCAAGATTTGTGGTCTGGCAGTTTGGTGCCTGATGTTAACCCGGCTGATAGACACTTTGGAGTATTTAATTTTATTTTTTTCTTTAATGGAGCCTGCCTTTCATCCATTATAGAGCTTAAACAACAGAGTTAAATACGTGATGTTAAATATTTGGGTTGATAGCTTTGCTTGAAGATAAATTTTTTGGGGGGGTGAGAAAGCAGTGAGTGGCTCCCAGAGGAATCCCAGCTCTCTGTAGGCACAGTGTGGATGTTTTGGTACAGATCTTAGCCCAGGGTTTGTGTTTTCATGGCCAGGGAAGAGGACAGGAGCTCCACAGCACCAGGTCTGGGGTCTATCCTGGAATGCTCTGACATTGCTCCAGGGGCACAGCCAGGCTCCACAGCCAGTGGAAAAGCAGGGAAAGTTACTTCAGCTCCCAAAAACTGGGCTGCTGAGGTGAGAACCCAAAGTCCATCTGCTGGGATGGTCCTGGTGGGATGCAGGAGGGCTCTGCCAGCCCACAGCATCAGGAGGGCAGTTCCCAGGGAATGCCACTCCTCACCCGGCTGATGCCTGGGAAAAGGGACCCTCACAGGCTCTGCAAGTGGGTGGCTGATATGGGAAATATGGCCTTTATTTCCTCCAAGTTCTGTGCCAAACTGCAAAAAATTGTGTCAGAGGAAACTGGCAAGGGCAGGGAAAAGAACAGGAGAAATAGGGGGAAAACCAAGATATTTTTCGTTTAGTGTATCAATTAAATAAAGGATATCAATTAATGAGATTCCAACAATTTAATTATTTTTCATTGAGAGGTACAGCATGTGATTTATGGCTCAGCTACTCCTTTACTGATCATGCTGCTATAAAGGGCTGCATAATATACTGCTTTCTACTATGCCATGCACAGCTAGAAATGGCAAGTATAAAATGGGATTAACTGCCCTCAAAAAACTCTGGGCTTGAAATTACTTGTACAAGGATGATGCCAAAACTCCTTTTGACTTCAGAAGGTGCTGAATTACCTCCTCATCCCCATCTTCTCCTGCACACAGGCACATCCCTGTCTGTGGCAGACTGGGCCCCAAAATAGTCCATGTAATTCAGAGCAGAGAGGATTTTTATTATTTTTTTTAAAGCATTGTCCTGCCATGAAGAATTAAACAGAAAATGAATGGGGAAACCAAATGTCAGCTGCTCCCTTCGACTTCAAGGTTCAGGAAACTGCTTAGTGGGAGTAGGAAGAGACTGGCAGGCTGAAATGTAAGAGAATAATTGCATTATAAGAAGATTATGGAAGATTATTTTTCTTGCGGGCCCCAGATTTCTGCAAAAACAATCCTGAACTGCATCCTACATGGCAAAATGAATTTCCCCATTCCTCCAAACAACCAGGGTTTATTAACTGTGTATTCCTTTGGTGTGGGCAAAATTAAAAATGGGCTTATATTGCAAAACATTCCATGCATCTTTCTTTCCTTTGACAACGTGGTGCTTAATGTGATTAACAGTGTGGCAGCGCGTAGAAAGAGGAAAAATAATTGTTTCTTTTTTCAATATACAACCCCCTAATAATGCAGAAATCAATATGCATCCTGGGAGAGTTCCCCCAGCAGAGGGTTGGGGAGCAGGGTGGCCTGCCTTCATTTCCCTATCAATGTGAGGCTCCTGCAGCCCTGGCTAGCTGGGATTCCTTTTTTTTAATGTTTAACTATAACCACTGGGACTGGAATCAGAGCTTCTCGTGGCCCAGTATGAATATTAATAAGACACTGGGCCGTGGAGTTCCTGGCTGATTTTGACAGTTTAAAGGATCAGTTAGTTAATTAGAAGATGACATGGCACATCGCATCCCTTGGCTCTGTCCTGCCTTCTGTCTCCTCTTTTCATTTTCTTTTTTGACATGTTAGATTACATCATTACTTGTAGTTTCACTTGTTAGCCACACCATGAAATGAGACTATTTTAAGCTGTAATTACTGTGATTTCTCTCCTCCGCTAAGAACATGAAACTCAAAGAAAGCAGAGAGAAACTTGAATTTCAAAGACTTAGGAATACATGCCTGGCAGTTTATAACCTTCTAACTACAGCCAAGAAACTGAAAAGAATTAAATAACACAGAAAATTGTGTTGATCATCATACTGGCAACCAATGTAGTGTTTTAAGTAGGCACCCCCATCATCTGGGCTTCATCTGTGACTTAATTAATGTTTTCATAGGTGTAGTTCTCAGAAATCCAGAGTCTCTTTTCCCCAGCCATGAAGTGATTGTGCCTCTAGACATGTGTGTGCAATCCAGTGCATTCACATCCTAAACAGAGTCTGAGTTTTCTGTCATCACCGTGGTCAGAAGAGGCACAAAGAAGTTGAAAAGCAAGCACAGCACTCTGCAGAACTCTCTCATTTGGGGGAACAAAGGAGGAGAGCAAAGATAGGCAGGGAATAAGAAATGTCATTGAAATCTTATTTCCCATCTATACCTGATTCCTCAAAACAGTCAAACCACAACACAAACCAAAAATATTTAAAATAAACACAGTCACACCATAAATCACACAAACTTTCAAGTTCTGCATCCCATGGTTATGCTGCAGTCATCCACCAGGATGAAAATTCTGGGCACATAGTACAACTTTGAAAGAAACACAACCACTTATTTTGTCTATTAATAGATAATCTCATTAATTAATATTAGTATTCTAACTTCCATTCTGTCTGTAAAATTCTTACCAAGGACATTGATCTATTTCTGCAAAGAAATGCAGAGAAACATCAGTCTGCAGGAAAACTGGAGTGCAGTTTCTGGATTAGGAAAAACCAGCAGCTCTGAGGCTTCACTGGGAATGGCAAAATTAGTGGTGAATGTGTCTGATAGGAATGATCATTTCTGGGTTATGATTCCCTATGTATTTTGCCAATTCTTTTATCAAATATTTATATTTGTGTATCCATTTCAATACTGCCTGATCAATACTGCTTATCAGAATGTGTATTTTGAGGGAAGAAATGGCAGAGGAAATACAGCCAAGGGATAACTCGATGCAGTTGGCCAATACAAGAGCCTGTGTGGGTAATTTATTTCTTTCATTAAGGTAAACATGTCACCTCCTATTGATTCACAGGGCTGCCCAGAAATACAGTGCTAATAACAGGTGGAAATCACTAACACTGCCCCTGAAGATAAAGCCAGGTGATGTGACCTGGAGAAGGAACAAAGTTGGGAGTTATGTGCCCTCCAGGAGGGGTTAATGCTTGGACTTGATGATCTCAGAGGTCTTTTCCAGCCTAAATGCTTCTATGACTTTCCTCATTGAACCAGAATTCCTTGGTCAAGATGTGCCAATTTAGGCATAAAAAGTGTCCTTCTTGTGTCAGAGAAGGCATTAACACTTAGAGTGTCCTTTATCCAATCAATGGTTTTGCAATAGGATTGATTTTATAACAAAATGAGACATGAACCAGCAGTGCTGCTATTCCATAGGCTGGTGAGATGACATTGCAAAGAGGATAAATGGGAAGTAAATGTGATGCTGTATTGTTGGTGTGTTTCATGAGCTAACAATGGAAATCTGCTCTGGGTAAGACCTGAATCACCCTCTGTATCCTCCCATGGTTTCAGGATTGGTGGTGCTGGGAGAGCACTGCTGAATCCCCAGCACAGACACAGCCTGGCTCTGGGATTGCAGCCAGCCAGGGTCCCTGTTTCCCTCTGTTCCTCTGCTCTTACCTCATACACCTGATCTGTTTTACTGTACTTTTACTGCAGCACAGACTCTGCTGCTGCCTCACATCCCCAGCAGAGTCACTGCTGTCCCCTCAGAGAGCCCACAGTGGAATTAATCACACACACCAGCTCTGGAGCTAATGCCAATCTCCTTCAGTGAAAACACATCTTTCCCAACTTCAAAGACAGAAATGAACACTTACATTTCCTTTGTTCCTAAAAGACTCGAATCCTGTCTCATTGAAGGTCTGCTCGTCTCCTGGGTCTTCCCTGCATAGGCGCTCTAGCTGAGAATTAGCAATCAAACCCTTCATTGTCCACCTGAACCTAGAAATTAAAACAAAGGCAAACATATAAGCAAGTCCTTTCATCCTGACTGGCATTTACCATTAATACTTAATATTCTCACATATTCTTTTCATCGGGTGGTTAATATCAAACCTAATGAACCATAGATGGCATTCCTGTTTAGCTCTGTTTCATATTAAGTGTGGAGCAGTAACAACTGAGAAATAAAAGTTAACATCTTTTCAAATAGAAATGGCTTAAAATTCTTAATATGAATACAGTAGCTAAAACACAAAAGTGAAGACTGTGATCTTTAGCAGGTCTTGGCAGTTTCTGGCCATAGGTTATTAAGCATTATTCAGCTGACCCTAAGGGGAGTTCATCTGGAGACATTAAGGTCAGAGAGTAGAAGCACTTGGACACAGTCAAATGGATTTTACACCTTTGTATCTCTCTGACATTACTGTTTTGCTTCAGCAAACTGCCTAATATCAGATATATCCTACTGGGTACCTTTCTAAATCACTTCAATTTTCTTTGTCCCTGGGCTACAGTTATATGATCAGGAGCCAAAGCTATCACAGGCTATGATATACTATTTTACTTGCTCGTTTGTATTAGAAAGAACTTTATTAGCTTTTGGGGCACGTGTCTATCAGTTTTGAAGATGAAGTACTGTGTCAATAGTTCTTATGCAGCATTCAAGTCCACCGAATCATTTGGCGTGCTCTGAGATTATTAAAAGTGTATTATCACTTTTAGAGAAAACGTTCTTATTTTGAAATAACCATCACTCAGAGCAGCCTGTGCTTACCAATACTGTCTCTCTAAAGTGATATTTCACAGCAAAATCAAAATGGGGATTGATGCTCTGTGAGTAATTTCAGATTTGAGAGCATGTGAGCTAACATTTGACTCCACACTCCTGTACTTCCATTATCCACTTTCTTTCTTTAAATCTTCCTAATTTGCTATTGTGCATTCTTGTAACTGCTAACAATAACGACAGCACTTTCACCATGTAAAAACTGACCATTTGTGCAAGCTTGAATTTGTCATTCTTCTTAAATAGAAGCTGTCCAGTTAAATAACCTGTAAAAAATTACAGGGATTAGTTTGGCTGTTGCAGCATCAAAACCAGGAAATCAAAGATGCATTTTGTGAGGAAGCTGAGGTTTCAGCTAACACGGAAGAAGCTTTTAGAACACAAATCCAGCTTATAATGAGATTTTCTCATTTCCTTGCCAGCCTTCCGTACTTTTGGTTTTGTGGTTCGCAGTGGCTGCTTCCATTGTGTCATGAATGGAAAAGGGATGAGGGATTTGAGCTAAAGGACGAGCAGTGTGATCTGCCTCCAGGTCCCTTCCTCAGTTGGGCATTGCTAGGCTGGAAGTGTCACAGCTGGCAGATGGTGATTTTGGAGCTGGTTATGCTTAGGTGAAAGAGCACTCCCTTTTTGATTAGTTCATTCTCTGGCCTCAGCAGCTCAAACCCTGTTTCCCTGGCTTCCATCACAGTGTCATCACTGGAAATCCAGCTTGTACATCCTCAGGTTCAGGGATCACCTTTTGTCTTCAGCTTTGACCAAGACCTCTTGGCACTGCTGTAATTGACGCCCAGAGAGGCAGCCCGGGGGAGGAGGAGTTCCTTGGTCCATAGGTCAGCTCTCCTGGTTCTCCCCATCACAAGGTCTCAGTGGCATATTAAACAGTTATTTACCCTATTCTGACCTCATCGTTCTGCTTCATGAAAGGCTGAATTAACACAGTGATGTTGTATCTGCCGGCCCTGCAGTGCTTACAGGGATGGTGCTGTGATGCTCCTGAACATCCCTGCCTCTCTCAAGGGGCATAAATTACAGAGATACTGGACTTTTAAAGAGCTTCAAGGACAGAACTGTTCCTTCAGCAGTTTAACAATAAGTATCATTTCATTTAAGTTACTTCTGAGGATTGGAACTCTTTCAGAGATGCTAAGTGGAGCAAATAAGGATCTCAAGACTTCAGCATTAACTGATGGGAATAAAGCCAAAGTTTTACATTTGCTTTCACATCCTCTCTTGTGGTATGTTTTAGTTTAAATATTTTGGCTCAGTCTTGAAGCTTCCAATGCATAGGCAGATTGCTATGCCCACATGCAAAAAAACCCCACCAGAATTGAGATCTTTTTGCTGTTATATTTAGAGTATGTATTTAATTATTGTGCCTGCACGATGCCATAGAAAATCCTGGTTTGCTTTCACATATTCAACAAAGAACTTTTCAGAAGGGTATTTTTAAATTAGATCCGCACTAATTACATGTATTATTAAGAACCCAACGCTTCACAGCTATCAGTGGGTTGTATTATTGAACATTTTCAAATAAACACAGGGAAACAGAACTCAGTCTGAACACATTCCCAACAGAGGCACTCAAGCTTTAATAAAGGTAACCCAATGGTTATAATTAAAAAGCACCTTCACATGCTTTGAAAAGTCCCAGACACTTAAATTTAAAGTATGGTTTTGTAACACAGTTCTCTGTCACACCACTCTGGGTAACCATAATCTGTACAGTTCCATGACTTCTGTTTATTTAACACACCAAAGCAAGAATTATTTATAAAGTCACAGCTGTTCTTTTTCCTAGCTTTTGTTTCTCACAAGTCTTAAATATTTGTAAAAACAAGAAAAGTAATTAAAAGTATTGATACATTAAGCAAACACTTCCCTAATCATGCTTAAATAGGAATCACTTGTTTAAACAGATCTTGCTACGTATGTGCACAGAAATATAAGTTAAATAGTTACTGCATAGTAGGAAGGCCAACTTGCGTTTAAAGAAACAAAATAAACAATGCCAAGCCATTGCTGATATTGCAGGCAGCCTCTCCAGCATTAGGAACTCCCAGCCCCGAGCTGGGTTTGGTGTGTGGCCAGCTCTGTGCAGGAGCTGTGTGCCATCTGCTCCTCAGACAAAGGACATGAGTTTATTCTTGCTGGTGGGAACTGCTGTCCAAGAGCCAACCCTTGGCAGCGCCAGTGCCTACCCTTGAAAAGCTGGCAGAGAGTGCTTTTTAGCCTTTGAGTTCCCTAATAATGATCCCCTCCAGGGTGCAGGTCCCTCATGAGTGCTTCATTTCCCTCTTTATTCTGATTCACCATCCCGTGCAGACTGGCAGGACACATGAAGTGCATCGGTCTCCTGTGGATTCCTCTTACCTGCCAGCACCTGGCAGGCTTAATCAGGGAATAAATCAAACATTTAAACAGCAAAATTTATATTAGGTTTGTAGCTGTGAGCTGAGAGATTGCAAATTGAAACTAAGACACATACAAAAAGCAAAACCAGCCTGTGGTCTGTGGCAGCATTCCGTCCTCGTCTCCAGGACCTCCAGCTTCCCTCGGATGAGAGCAGCACCCTCCCCTTTGTGGTGGCCCACGCAGTCTGGCTGCTTCCCACCTTCTTCTGTTCTCTGGGAATTAGCTTTTGGACACAAAAGCAGATGTCTGATAGTTGGAGCCAGGTATTGTGGTGAAGGGGATTTTGCAGCCGTGGTCACACGCAGGCAGTCAGGGAGTGAGTAATCTAGATAAATGCTAATGAAAGCTCTTGCTGGCACCTTGTGTATTCAAAGGCTATTTCCTATTGTTCCCAGTCAGCTGGCTCACTGACTTCCCATTCAGCCTGGATTGCTCACATTCAGCTGGGACCACTCTAACATTCCCATTACACGTGATACAAACCCTCCACTGCCGTACATTTTGGTTAAGCTCATTATCTGTGGCCCTGGCGAGACCACACATGACACGTTGTTAGCGCCGATGACAGATCCCATAACGAGCTGCCTGATCCAGACACCCCAAGGGGAGCTGGTTTACCTGCCCCAGGTACAGCAGGTGGTGATGAGGGCTCCTGTAGGGCACCAGGCTTCCTTGGTCAATGTGTTATTATAAACAGGTGTAGTCAGGCAGTTTCCATCCAGCCCATCCCAGCAGCTCGTGTGGCTCTCCCTGCCTGAATGGGTTCAGCAGTGAGGAGCACAGAGAGCATCCCTTTGTTCCTGATATCCATCCTCCCACCTCACAAAGAGCCATTAGGAAACAGAGCTGGCCTCCTCAGACCTGCTGGCATCACTCACCAAACTCGTTTAAAGTCTCACAGGAATTAAATTGGAAGCCTGTACCAACTTTGTGCTGAGAACACACAAATTGCAACAGCTTAGGAGCTGACCAAATTTAGCAGATTTCACAGGGACAGTGCAAACCATCCCGGTGCCAGACTTCAAATTCTTGTTTCAAGTTACATTGATACTGAAACCTTCTCAAAGAAAGCATCCGGAATTTCAGAACACAGGCAAACATTTTTTTCTCCCTGTAATCTTACTCTTGGAAATTACTGAAACTTCAGCACAAGTGTACCATTAAAGGCAGAAATCAGCACTGGACAATGCCCAGAACACAAGTTTACAGCCCCCAAATGCTGAAAGTTTGGCAAAGTGCTGTAAAAACTAGTCTATATTGACCCGAGGCAGTGCTGCTGTTTTTGCCTATGAGTTGAACAGGGAGATGCAAGTAATATTTCAATAATGGAAACATCTCCAGTGAGATGGGCACTGGCCTGGCTCCAGGAGCAGCTCATTTACCAGGCTGAACTCCTTGCTGCTGGGACTGTGTCAGCTGAAGAATCCCAAACATCACATTTATGGGACCCTCCACTCACACATCAAAATGAGTCTTCTGCTGGGCTCACTCTCCTGGCCTGATTTAGGGATTATCTCTCTGAATCAGATGAAACATTATCTCCTGCAGTCTATCACGTTGCTATAGGGAAATAACAAATAGGTGCGCTTCCGTTGAAACTTTGAAACAAGAAATTAAATATCCTGCATGTTTCTGGTTTCTTTCTAAGCAGATCCAGCTGTGTGCTATTCCTAAAAAACAAATTCCTGACTGACCTCAGCCACCTGAACAGAACACTAACATTTATTTAAATAGCATCTAGTATTTGAGAAGAAACTTAATTGCATTTAAAAAGAAAACCAAAATCACGGACAACATTTTTGGAAGCTTTACCTTAAGCTGCTTAATCAAATTACATAAACCAAAAAATTATCTAATCAAAGCCATAATCTTTTTTACAATTTCCATTGACTCTGAGGTTTTTTTTATTTAATTCATTTATCATCATCATCTTTTTCTGCTTTTAGGGAACACTAGTCCCCTCATGCAAGAATTTTCCAGTTATTCAAGATCCACAGTCACTGGCTGTCAACCAACTTTGGAAAAGCCATAGTGTGTGACTGGCATATCTGACCAGGGATAGCCTGAGCCATTCCTTGAGGGCAGCAGTAACATCCAGGCTTCCTCTGCCTTGCTCCAGCCTTGCAGTTTCTACCACCGTGGCAGCAGTTCTCCCAACAGGGAAACAGCACAGTCACAGCCCAGAGATAAAGTTCCTGCTTGCTTTTGGGTGCTTGGCAGGGGTTTCAGTCACAGGTGGGGTTGGAAGGGACCTGTGGAGATCATCCAGTCCAAACCCCCTGCCACGGCAGGGTCATCCAGACCAGCCTGCACAGGATGATGTCCAGGTGGGTTTTGAATAACCCTAGAGAAGGAGACTCCACAGTGTCTCTGGACAGCTGTTCCAGGGCTCTGCCACCCTCACAATAAAAAAGTTTTTTCTCATATTCAGATAGAACTTCCTGTGTTTCAATTTGTGCCCATTGTCCCTTGTCCTATCACTGGACACCACTGAAACGAGGTCTCCTTTCTTTCTGTTCTTTGTTTCTTTCTGTAGGCAAGCAAATTCTGCTACTAAAATAAATCCTCAGAGTCAAAGGAACCCTTCTTGTCAGTCTCTATTTACTAAAGTTGTACTCAAGCATGATCTGCCTTGCAGTAATGGAATGTTTTAATGCAAACTGTGAGTCAGTGCCATTGTAGCAAGAGCTGAGTATCCTACAAGACACCCACAGCAAGCACCTGTGTACAGAAAAGATGGTCCTTGCACAATATTTCCATTGTGATCCACAGAAACTCACTGAGTAAATAGTCAGAACTAGTTAGATAACCAGGGCACAGGATCCATGCAGGCTCTCCATGCATTGCCTGTGGGAATGGCACCCTTGCTCTCACTCCTGGCTGCTCTGTCATCTTCTTTATAGCAGAGTGAATTGCAGTGAGGTTATAAAAATGCATCCCCTTCTGAATGCTTAAACAACTGGGAAAATTACGGCCAATCCACATTCCCAACACAAGGCAGTGCTTCCCACAGACTGGAAAATATCCATAAAGCCTATGAGTTACGAGTACTTTTCTAGCTCATTGGGCAGTTCACTGCTGGCTTATCCTTTACATCTGTGGTACAGGTTTAATGCAGATCTACACACTCAAATGCTGAGCAGTCATAAATGCCATACTGATTTTATTGTACATATTTTTATAATCTCATAAAGTTTATATTTTTAATATCACAGATAATATGTGAACCTGCCATTTACGCCACTCAAATACACAATGGGAGTCAGGAGCATAAATGGCCATTTTTCACTTGGAATACCTATTAATCTAAAGCTAATCTATATTAATACAAAACACTCTTTTTTGTTGGGGTTTTTTTTGTCCCGAAATCCACACACATTCACATATATCTTCTTTGCTTCACAGCCAGATCCTAAGGCTGTGGAGGCTTTCAGGGACAGAGATGCCTTTCTCTGTTGTGCTTGTTAAACACCCAGTTCAGCCAGCCCCTGCTGTAAAACTGAGGCTCTCAAATAGCATCACAGTCCAGGAGGGAAATAAATGCTACTGAGCATATTCAACTTCACTGTGGCTGAGTTCTGTACCGTGACATTCATTTCATTGTGCCTTACGTTTAAACCCCGCTTCCAGCCTGCTGAAATGTGGGAAGAATTATCCTGAGGGACCGTAGTAAAACGCAGTCGTGTTTATTTGTAATTGCTACAAAATGGTTTACAAAATTGTTAGTGTCCTTTATTATGCCTGCTACTGAAGCACTTGCCTGTTAATTAGAGAAATTTCAGCTGTCATAGCTGGCAATTATAGCTTGTGTATCACTGTCTGTTATGAATAGTCAATGAGAGCTGATTAATATGCATGAGTGGCGGTATATAGCCGTGCCTGGGCGCCGGCAGAGGCAGAAGGAGGGAGCTGGGAGTGCTGAGTGCCGGGGACGGGCAGAGCTCCGCGGCTCCTGCTGCGCTCCCACCGCCAGTGCCGGCTCCAGCCGCCTCACCTGCGGGTCCCAGCCTTACCTGGATGCCTGCTGGCCACGCACGTCGCTCTGGCTGCTCGGGGGAATAAGGAGGATCCTTTCTGCCGCTTGAATTTAAACATGGGATGCAGTTTGTGCACTCTGCAGAAGCCAGAAGAGCAGTACAAGTTACTGTATGAAGTTTGTCAGGTAAATAATTGGATTTCGTTTCTAAAAGCAAATGTTCCCTTTTAGGTTTGTGACCACTTTTAAGGGTGGGGAAGCTGGAATATCAGGAACTGGAAATGAAAGGGGGTTTTGCCTTGTTTGAAATCTGTGTGATAATGATTATGTTTTTAGGATGTACCTTCCCATTCATATGTGCTGAACATCAGATATTTAAATGTAGCTATATTATACATCAAACTTTTCACCAAACTCTCATCACAAAATAAGACTGTGTTCATTTCTCCCAGTGTATGTTGGGTAAAATTTCTTGTTAAGGATCGTGGTCACACACTCCTTACACAAGTGGAAAAGATGCATGAGGAAGGTTTTGTACCTGTTTGCAAGTACCTAGAGCCACTTGTTTGTGTGCAGTGCGTTCAGTGGTGCTCAGTCTGCTCTATAAGTGCCTGCTACTTGTATCTAGTTGTTGTAGGTTTTGCACCTTGCTGTGTAAAAATATCAGCTAACAAACAGATTTGACAGCAGATTAAAACTACTGTCCTACAGGTCTTTATAATAGACCAAATTACTCATATGAACCTTCTGAGAAGTTTTCTGTGACTATATTAACACATCAACATCTATTACAAAGATTTTATTTCCTGTTTGTGCTTCTTCTGCCTGCCTCTGAAATTCCCTACTCTGTCACAGCTGCAGTACAATTCGGACTGAGGGATGGAACCCTGCAAGGCAATGGCCAGGTGTTTCAGGCTGTATTCCTGCAGATCTCTTTGGAAACACTCACAGGCGCATACACTCACAGTTAACACTGAAAAGGTGAAGTGGGTTACCTGTACAAAGACTCTGGATGGACAGACACTTCCCAGATCCTTCGAGATGTACTTTTACCCCCTTGGCATTCCTGAGGTGGTTTAGGATAAGTGACAATTGCTGGGTGATATTCCCAGCGCTGCTCCGTGCTGCCGGCAGAGGGAATTGCTCAGCAATCCCATGTCCTGCTCCCTTCCCACCTGCAGCTGATCCCAGATACTGATGTCACTGACAACAAAGTGAATAAAAGATGTGGTCTGTATGTTATGCTAGTAGGGAAGTGATTAAATTTTAACCACGTAGTTGTGATCTAATTCTCGCTCGCTCACCCAAAGGACGCTGACGCTTTGCAGAATAAAAAAAAACCTGCGGGAGCAAATAGAAAGACATATTGACTGTCATTTCTATTTATACCAGCACACTTCCACTTGCTAAGCTGCTGTGCATGTGACGGGAGGAGGAATTTCAGAGGGAGGTAATCAGATTTTTCAGACAGTGTTCTGAACTGAGAAGCAGCTGCAGATGCTGTCTGCAGCAGCACACCTGGGACCAGGTATGGTTTGTGTGAATGCTCTGCTCAGATACAGCAGAGGCTGTGGGAACTTCCTTATCCTGCCAAGTTTTTGTGCAGTCTGTGTTTGGGGACTATCAGTGAGTCACATTCAGGAGTACAAGAGCCAGGACAGAGACACAGCAGAAGATCATGAATGTTGTGATTGCTCAGGAAGCTTTTGCTCAGCTTTTGTCATGAAGGGAAGGTGGCAGAGAACCTTTGTGACTTACTGACATCTCCCAACAGATGCAGGACAACATTCTTTAAATACATGTCCTGAAATCAGTCCCAGGAACAGCTCCTGCTGATATCTGAGATGACTGAACTATCCTGGGCTGGCTGCAGGTGCAGATCCCTGGCAGGAGTTTGAATTTAGAAATCAACCTGCAGAGTGCTGCAGCCTGGTTTCAGCAATGTGTGAGTGCCCAGTGCTCCTCATTAAGTGTGGAAGTCTTTTGGGAAGCACTGTTGGAATACCCTCAATTTCCACCGAAGTGAAAGGTGCATGTAATCCTGTAAAACTGGGATTTCTAACATAGTAAAACCTGAATTATTTAAGACTATAATCCCTGATTATTCTAGAATATAAATAACTGTGGAAAATTATTTTAACAGGAGTCTACTTTGATTTCTCTATTTCGCAAGATAAGAGGGAGGGAATTCTATAGCTTATGGAGCACATCCAGATAATTATATGTCACTACAGCTATAAAAATACGTCCTCATGTAACCTACACACAAGAGCAAGCACTAAAAATTTAACGGTCAGGGAGATGAAGAATCACTGTCATTTAAAATTACAGAATATGGAAGATAAAAGTTTCAAAATATGCCAACAGTAGAAAATGTCTCTTACAGTGGTTTTGTGTCATCCATGTAACCCTAAAATCATGTGATAAGAAGACGTTGCTATTTAAGAAGTCTGAGTTAGACAAAATTTGCATAACTTGGTTTTAGGGAATATTGAGCATCATTACAAATAAATCCCCTTAGCCTTATTTTTTAAAAGTTCATGACTCCAAGATGTAGGAATTCAGAAAACACTTGAAGGAATTAATAATAGTACATAACTGCACTTTCTCTATTAGGCCAAGAGCTTTAGTGTGGCTGCTAAATTAATGCTTCAATAAATTACAATTCCAGAAGGTCCGGTACGGCTGGCTCCATAAGTCCTCGGAACAGTGAGCACAAAGAGGATCAAATATACCAGGGCTCAGGCTTTATCCCTTCCTCATCCATAGATAATTCAAAGAGATCCTCTTCATTAAGGGCTTTGGCACATTGCCTACAATTTCTTTTTGGGCCGCTGTGAGCTTAATGATGCAGAACAATGGTCTTCCCTCTTGTTGAGCACTTACCTTATTGTATCTTTAATCACATAATAAAAACCAAATTAAGACACCTCGTCATTAGAGTCTGTTGTAGTTGTGCATATCAATGCTTTGTGGTGCAGATACAAAGGGGACTGTGGCAGCTTGGAGCCTCGATGCAGAACAGTGCCACTGCTGCTGAGCGTGGCAGCTATGGGATGCATATCCCATCTTAGATGTATCCCAAGGGTTACTTCCCAATTGAATACAGTATATGAAATGAAGTGATACATGCTCTTAGATTTTTGGGTGTCTGGTTAAATGAAAATCTTCTTCAGAAGATTAAAAGTTGTGGAAATGGAGGGAGAAGGGGGAAGAAAGAAAACCAGAAAATTGGGAGGGTGTTTTACACCACATTTCTGATGTGCTTTTCTCAATGTCATCAACTCCTACCTAAACAATAACAGAAATTGGGGCTTTTCCTTTTGTACGAAAATCCCTGGGGGACTAAAAACTAAACTCTATTGGAGGAAACTTACAGAAGAATGAGTCATCTCAGACAGAGCTTTTGAGTTTGTAAAATGAAGTAAAATAAGATTAAGCCTGCAATTTAAGGAACTTTCTTGGTACCTGTTTCACACTAAGCAGATGTTGCCCACAGTAAGGAAGGTAAACACACAGTGAAATCATTTCCTAAAGGGACACAGTGTTTTATGGAATCCTCAGAGCATCACAGGATGGTTTGGGTTGAAAGGGACCTTAAAGAGACCTTGTAGTTCCAACCCTACTGCCGTGGGTAAGGACAACTTCCACTGGAAGAATTTCCAAGGATATCAACATAGAATTTTAAATCACAGATGACTCTAACCTGCACTGGCAGTGCTCAGAACTGTTCCCTGGGATTTAAGATGACAAAATTCACCCAGTGCTCACAATGGGAAGATACCATCAGAACAGCCCATCAAAACTGGCACTTCCAGCTGAGAAACCCTGAGATAAGTGAGCACAGAGCCCAGCCCCTTCCTCCAGCCTGTCCCTCCAGGGTAAGGACAGGCTGGCAGGAAACAAGCTCATGTTGCTGCTGCCCTTAGTTCAGCTGAGCCGAGGTCAGAAGATTCTGCTCCGTGATTGTTGAGCTGGCACCTCTCACAAATACTAAAGTTCATATATAAATAAACAGTTGTTGCCATGATCTTTCAGCATGTCGGAAACTTGAAAGCCTCTCTCACATGCTCCTGGCCTGGCACGTCCCTGAGACATGGAAAAATAACAGTGTTGGTAAAAAACAATAGTGGGCAAGTTGGATTTGTGTTTTAAACCAGACTGAGGTGCTCTGTGGCCAAGGTTATATAAGCACCAAGGTCAGATACAAATTCTGTGCTAATGAGAGGTCAGCAGTGATGAGGAACAAGCCAACACTGTTTTCCATTGGCAGCTTCCAGTGGCATCGCTTACAGGGGACTGCTCTCCAGCAGAACTCCCACACAAACCTCTGCACTGAGCTAATCACCAGAGCAGTTCCCTTTGCCATCAGAATTCCATTTGCACGTTCAGACTTGAGAAAATGAGACTAAAGTAATCAATCAGTAAGAAAGCCTAATTCAAGGAAACAGTCTAACTAGACTTAAACCTACTGAGCAATGATGTTATCCTAAAGCAGGGCCAAAGTGAAGCTTGCCAAAATAAACATTCAGCTCAAAAAAAAATCTAATCAAAACTGTAAGATTTGGAAAACAGAAATAATTGCCTCTGTACATATGCTTTTCACACCCTCAAATTTAATTGGGCAGCCAGAGAATTAGTTGCTCTACATTTCAGTAGTTTTCCATGTTAAGACCAACGTGGTTGTGCCAATTATAGGGAACTGCTCTACTTGAAATACAGTGTATGGCTTCAAGTGCTCTGTATGTACAGCCTGTGCTGCAGCTGAAATTAAGACTAGAGCTGAAGTTCGATTCTGTCACTTCACTACCATTAAACTTGACCTCAATAACAGTTGTGAACCTATCGCACTTACTTCAAAGTAGGCATGTGTTTGCTTAAACAAGATGTTAATTCCAAGGGCTTTGTTCTAGGCAGGGTTTTCTACTGCAGAATTAGTTCAGCTGTAGAAAAACTCTGCTTGACAGGCTGGAGACTCATAATCTTCAGAAAACTGCCCTTTAATGATCATGGCGCCTGTCTGTGGCTCACAAGTCCCCTTTCCTAATTAGACATTTACCAGAAACTGGCAATTGAAATTTTCCTCTTCACTTGATGATGAATAATGCAATGCCTCTGTTAGGATTTCTCTGGAAGATATTCTTTATTGTAGAGTTAACAGAATATTTTGGCCATTAAAGGTACATAAACAAGATGCAGTATGAAACAAACAAATGCCTAATGGTCACCTGTGATATAAATGCATAATTTGACTTTCTCTGCACATGAAATGTCTCACTGCTGCATAATCTTCCTAAAATCTACAGTGCCTTTCATCTTTACAGTGGGCAGATAAAATGCTCAGCCATAGCATGGATTTATTAGGATTTTTTTTAAATGATGAATGATTGAGGGGATGAGTTTTGTGATGCTTTACACTTACACATCTGTTTAATGCTATGAAGCAGGTGGCAAGAAGTCCCAAGGGAAAAGGCACCAGGGACAATCACTCTGTGCTTTACTGTCACATGTCAGACATGGGCTGGGAAAAAAGGAAACATATGGAGTAATGAAAAAGTGCAGATTCAATAAATGTGTTTTGTTGTGTTCATTAATAATGGAACAAACGATCAGGCTTCATTTTCACTGCGACAGGACAACTCTGCAGTTACATGAACACTGGGATTGCTCCTTGCAGAGATTTGGTGGGTAAAGGGAAGCAGATCCAAGTGGCCCTTCAGAACTTGGTAGCAAGTCAGGGATTTGACAGGAGAGGAGCAGAATAAACAATATCAAATATACATAAACATTAAATATTACAATACTACTTTAAGCAGTGACAATTGAAGAAAAACTTCCTATTAACACTGAATATCATTAAGCAAAAAGCCAGATGCCTCCATCCAAAACACGAATGGTCAGAATCATGGCTGTGTTTTCTTCCTTGTGTCCATACAGGGATAATCCTGGGTAGGGACATGGAGGTGATTGGACACATTGTCCACTGGCATAGGAACTGGTCACTAATATATCAAAATTATCCCAAATAGTAACAAAAACTAGAAATGGAAGTGCAACAAGCACAGTTTTTGCAACTTTAAACCAATATCCTGTACATTCCTGCAAAGTGCAAACTGAACATCACTTTAGAGAAAGCAATTATTCATATATTGGAAGATCACAGCTGATAAGAATTTTTAAACTTGGCAGAAGTGCTTCAGAGTGCAGCAGAAGCTCTTGTGTCTGACCTGATGCATGTGTGTGACTGCTGTCAGTTTTAGCCAAAAGCAAAGGAAAATGAAGGTGTTTTTATCAATGTCACACTATGAGAACTCATGGCCGTGGCAGCATGGACTGGAAGGGTGGAGGGAGGTGGTGCTGGGACTCCTGCCCACACGACCCCTTCTTGAGGTTTGTTTTCTTCACCCACTTCAGCTCTGCTTGTGGAAGGTCCAAGGTGACAAAGCTCCTGAAGCAGCAGGGCCTCTAACAAACCCACTGGGATCTGTCTCTGGGTTCTCACAGAGCAGCCCTGGGTGCTCTTTCCATCATTTTTTGGAACCAGCTTTAGTAACCCTTCAATACAAATGATCTTCAGAGATGTCCAGAATTGCTCTTTCTCTGTCCTGCATCACTGAGGTGTTGGTGGAAAAAGGGAGGGAGTGGAAAGATGGATTTAAAAACTACAATGAACAACAGTGTAAAAATGGGGTGCTGGGCATTAGAATTGTCTTAAACACAGTGTCTGGGAGATGGGATGTGAGGTTTCAGTTGTGCTGTGCTCTCATGTGACCTCAGGCAGATCACTCACTTGTTCTGTGTTTCATCTCCACATCTGCATGAGATTCCTTTTGTCTGTTTGCTCGGAGCAGGTGTCCAGAGGCAGCACTGGCTTTTGCTGTGTGCTTGCATGGTCTGATTTGCTACTGAAATGATATCAGTACTATTTGAAACCCTGGTCTGTACACCAGAAACTTGTACTACTCTGATTTTAATTGAGGTATGGTATTAAATATTGCCTTACCAAACTGTAAGTGCTGGAAGGCAATAGGAGGGGAAAGCTCCCTCCAAATCTTAGTCTTTGACCATTCTGTTTTTCTGTGGGAGAAAGGTGCTTTTCTCTAGGGACTTTTGGTCTGATTCAGTACAAGAATTGGTTTCTTATGCTACTCAAATTCAGCTTGAATCCACATAACATAGCACCCATAGCAGCTAAACAGATTAATCTTCTTCATGCTATTCACTCTCATTGTGTATTATTTTAAACATAAATACAGAACACACAGCCTTTAAAAAGGTTTAATTCATAAAAATCTGTATTTTACTGTACTAGGTGAATACATAGACACAGGTTTTGCCTTTTGGGAAAAGCACGTGTGGGAAGGGCAAGAGCATTTCCCAAGGAGCCACACTGGAGGTGCAGTGCTAGAGGTGGACAAAGCAGAGGATGTGAGAAAACGGGTAATTACACTTGCTGAATCCCAGTCATTAGTAATTCATGATTATTTATGGCTCATTTGTAGCTCACTCAGAGATCCCATTGATTGGCCCCCTCTGGGTCATGCTGCAGAAATGGCAGAGAGAGGCATTAAAAGGGGAGGCCTGTAAACTTCTGGCTGTGTTTTAGATGGACCTGGGTTATTAAGCCATGAAAAGATGCACAAACGATCGCTTTAAAAAAAAATAAGGAAAAGCATTTCTGCCCTGATATAAAGTCATTTAACATGATTAATGCATATTTAAGAAAAAAAGGGCTCTGAATAAACCTTACTTATAGTGAAAGTCCAAGAGTCTCAGAAGCCCCAGCATTGCTCTTTGTTTTCATTGAAGTGAACGATAAAATTCTGTGTGGTTTTATTTTGAGTTGTGATCCCCAGGAGCAGAGCCTGAGAACCCAACCAAGAGCATCTTAGTATGCTACAGACAGTGCTGGCACTGCCTTGTTAATACCTAAATGTGCTAATTACCAGCAAAATAAAAATTCCTTTATTTCCAGGGTCTTTCTCCCAAGATTTTCCATTTGCAAGTTAACGGTTTGGAGAACAAATGTATTCTGTGCTCTTAAGTAAAAGAATTTTTCCTTGGTCTGAACTGTTTTGTCATGGATGGCTCACAAGGCAGAAGGGAAATGCACACACATGGAAACAGTCTATTACTAAACAATATAATTCTGGGTTTTGAAAAAGAGGGAGACTGTACATATGAGGGAAATAAAAGAGGGATTAGATGGAGCTGCAAGAAGAATTAACCTATATTTTGAACCTTTTTTCTCCAATTCCTGAGGAAAAAGCGGGTTATAAAATAGGCTTTTTGCTGCTCTTGCTTCTATAAAAATCTTTAAAGTTGTGCTGCTTTTTCTTAGTATGCAGACTCCTTAAGAACTTGCTAAAGAAGTGAATCAGACCATAAAGAGCATTTTAAATGGAACAGGGATGTCTGTAGTCTAACAGAACTAGCATTTTTATAGTGCACTTCCCAAGGATTTGCATGAATTTCTACAAAGAAAAGCTGCTTACTCATTCTAAGGCAAAAAAGTTTTTTTCTCTGTGACATTTGTGAGGCATAGAAGAGCCAACGAGCTGTACAATGCATACAAATGTTTATCATTCATGGCATTAAACCCACAGAAATCAGTCTAATGGGAAAAAATAATTTACTTTTACTGAAACTCGTCTGGTTTCTGCTGTGTGCTCCCAACATCCAGAAAACAATGCTACACACTATTGCAGCAAGAATAAAGTACAAAATGATTATAACTAAACTGTTCTGTACTAAACAGGGGTTTTCTGGCTTTCTCAACCTTTCAGTAACTCCTTCCACCAGTACCCAAAGTCACTTCATCTGTGCTGTTGCAGATAATGTTTTCTCGTGCCTGAGTGCTGAACTCCTTTCCCTGAGCGTTCTCCCCACTTCCCTTCTGCCAGCCCTGTCCCAATGTCCCCTCTCAGGGCTCCCAGGGGCTCCTGTTTGTGCTCCTGCTGTGGCTGCAAGTGGGAAATGGGCAGTCAGCTCCAGGAACATCCTTCTCGTGTAAAGAACCCAGGCGTGTAAATTCTGCTCTCACAGGAAAAGAGAAACCACCCTTACTGAGCTTTCCATAAGCACTGTATCAGAAGGCAAAGAAAATAAGAACTGGTGGCAACTAGGAGGAAATTCTGTCCACTTGTAAACAAGTGACACATTTTGATATACCTGAAAGCCTCTGATTTGTGTCTGCCATTAAAAAGTGGCACTTAATTAGTCTTCTCTTCCCACCCAGGGAAATAAAGCATGTAAATCACCTTGCTCAATAATTAAACAGCAGCTATTGGTAAAATGACATTTATGTAATAGCACAACCGTGTACTATCCTGCCTCGTAGCTCAAACAAAAATAAGAATGTGTTTTCCAGTAACTGAGGACAATTCTGTCATCCCAGCCTTGGCTGCAAACTCCCATTGCCTTGCACAGGAGGTCCAGCCTTGTCCTCACAGTGTGAAGGCTGGAAGGCTCCAGCCTCTGACCCTGTGCCAATTCTGACCTCAGGAAATTAGCATCTAAACAGTGGCGTTTGGCTCAGGAATCGCTGGGGGATCGCAAACTTCTCAGTGGAATAATTGTTAAAGTAAAAGCATGTATATAAAGTATAAAAACATGAGAAAACCTGTCCTTGCCAGAGGTATTTCACTGTGACATACCCAGAATTAATCGAGGAAGGGGATTTCAGCAGGAAGGATGCCAAATGCCTTGCACAGCTCCAACAGAGAGAAGCCATTGTATATCCAATACCTTAGACACTCACAGCACTAGAAAATCGTATGGAAAGCCATGTCCTAGTGAGGTAAATTCTTCACAAGCCTAAAGAGAAATGAGGGGTTTTCCTGGGTTTTCTTTCCACTTTTCTCCTTGTTGAGAACATCACTGATCACAAATCATCACTGATTTATTTGT
Source organism: Vireo altiloquus (assembly GCA_013396875.1). Classification (NCBI taxonomy): domain Eukaryota; kingdom Metazoa; phylum Chordata; class Aves; order Passeriformes; family Vireonidae; genus Vireo; species Vireo altiloquus. Next base: position 137,701 of record VZRF01007607.1, read on the forward strand.
TCTTTCTACTTAATATGTAGCTACCAATTGAGAGAGGTTTGAAAACAGACTCAGGAGGGCACTTGGGTCTTACCAACACTACATCCCCCAAGATCCTACTGCCTGTTTTTACCCTTTTATCTCCCAAGTAGCACTCAAACTTTTCCAGCCTTTTTCATAGCTCTTAGGAGTCTGATCTCAAACTATACCCATGTTGTATTGGTTGCACTTATACCTCCTAAATAGTCATGGGACATTCCTCAGCAATTCCACCTGATGTTCAGTGAACTTCTGCTGCTTCCATTTGGGGCCAGATACAGCATATTAGATTTTTTTCATTCTTCTTTTCATTAATTCCTGCTTATTTTTCTGACCATGTACTTCTTGGAAATGGGAATTAATGAGAGTTCCATGATCAAAATGAGAGTTTAAGACATCCTTTCCATCTATTTGTTTGCTGGGATCATCCGTTTGGATTTGTGCCATGGCCTCCTCTGTTCTGCCTTCAGGCATCATCCCTTTTTCTCAATTACAAATATTCATCACTTCTACCTTAACTGACCATGGCAGCATTTTCCTTTCCATTATCTCAGTTTGGCCATGGAATGCTGATGGCACACTCAGCTTCATAACTTCTTGCTTTGATGTTAATGTCCTCTCTCAGTCAGAGCCTGAACCAAGGCATGGCAGAAGCAAAACACCCCTTGACTCCAGTGAGCATCAAATCAAGCTCCAGTGACTCTTTGGTTTCATTCCAAGTATGGAAACTTCAGGATTCCAGGCAGGATTGAGCCATTTTTATCCACAGATTTCTTGCTGCCTCTACAATGTAGATTTTAGGTGGAGTCCTCTCTCCAGCCTACTTCAGTGCAGACAAACATAACATAGAGTGAAAACTATAAAATAAAATACTATAAATGCTCATTCTATTTCTTAATCCTTGCATAGCTTCTATTAAAAAAATACGATAAAATTCAAGCATCCCTTCCTTATTTGAGTATTTGTGTCCCTGCCTCCTGCAGTGGCTAAATCCACTACCTGGCTGCACAACAAATTTCATCCAAGTCCACTCAGCTCAGTTTAACTCCAGTCAATGCACTTTATCTACAGCTTTCTCCATATTCAGTATATTTCCAATGCTAAGAAGGTCCAAAAACTAAGCATTGCACCCTTTCAGAAAGTTCATTTATCCATCTTTTGTGCCGTGAAAGATCTCATTTTGTCTGTCATATGGTGTGTTCCTAAGAAATTGTTGATATTTGTCGTTTCTGGCAGTCTCCTGAAGCATTCATGTGCATGGATTCTTTTTCTCCTGTGTTATTTCAGATGTAACTGTTTATAAGGAAAAACACTGCTGAGCACAATTCAGCAGCATTAGGAATAAAGTCTATGAATATAAAGCCCCTCTTTTTTCAACAAAGCAAAGCTGTAAAGATTTATTTATTAGCTTTTAAGCACTGGGAATAATTATTTGTCAATTGTGGCAAATTTTCCAGACAGAAACTAAACATGTTAATATCACCTATTTGCTAGATTCAGGATTAGCCACAAGTCACAAGTACTGACTCTGCACAGACACCAACAATCAGGCCTTTGAGATCATCTCAGGGTATTTCTTTTCTGCATCATTTTTCTACTACTAAAAAGAAAATCCCAATACCTGCTACTTTTTCTAGACCAGAAAGCAATTTATCTCTGCTATACATAAGCAGACTTGGGAATTACTGCTTTTTATTATCCAAATATTTAGCACTTCCATCCTCATTTCTCTTTAATGGAAAATGATATTATTGGTGTGCTGAGATGGGAAGTACTTTTTAAAAAAAAAAGTAATTACAAACTATTCACTGCTTAGTATTTACCACATATTATGGCAGTTACTGCAGGTTTTTTAGGAAACAAATTCAGAAATGTAATTCCCTGCTGTAAATCACTTTAAAGCATAATTTGCATCACTGCATATTCTTTCATCATTTGTTAGTGCAGTTCTGACCACATCTCATAGGTCAGCATCCAGCACAGTGGCCAAGGATGCTGATCAGAACAGGAACCTGCAGAGCTAAAAGGATTCCACTCAGCTGGGGTTTAGGAATTGGTCTCTCGTAAGGGATCCACAGATTGACCCCAAAACCATTCATCACGTGAACAGCTACTGTCCAGAGAATTGTTTGCCTAATATGATGTGGGTGCTGCCACAGTTCATAGAAATACTAACTTTTAAAGACAAAAATCCCCAACCATATCTTTGAAGTGGGTTAAGGAACCCATAATAACAGCAGTTATTGAAAGCAGTTACGCTTTCATTTCACTAGAATCATTGCCATCCTATCAAACCTGTGGTTTAAAGTTGTATACACATCAAATATAGTTCCACTTGTAGAGTTATCAATTTACCAACTGGAAGCTGAATGCCAGAAAGTCACAAACCTATTCTAAACAAGGTCCCTCTGCAGCAGGAGAGGTTTTGGATTAAAATTAAGCTGGCTCATCACCCCAGTTCTAATATCTGGTCCCATGTCCTTACTTCCTGGCTGGGCAGCACCTTCTCTCTTTCATGGCATTATCAGCTTGCAGACGACATAGTCAGGAAACTACTTGGAAATGATTCCTGTAGTAACAATTTATGACACAGTCCAGCTACTGCCTGTTCCCTGCATGACATCAACCTGTCCTTGAAGTTATGATTATTTATGTAACATTGCACAGGAGAGCACAAAGAGGATGCCAGTCCATGGATTTGCAGAAGTAAAAGTGTCCTAGGGAACCTAAATTAAAATGCAGGCCTGTGCTAAACTGTCTGTAATCCAGGGTCATTACAGCATTTGGGAATGAACTGGAAGCCTGTCCTTTGCAGGATTTTACCAGGTTTTACTATAAAGATGGAGAGTGGATCTCACATAAACAGTTTCCTGCTCAAGAGTTATCCTGAGCACATTTCTGAAAAACACTACACACTGCAATTTAGATTCTTTTATTTTGACTTTGCTTGTTGGGTTTAGTTGTACCAAAAAAAAAAAAAAAATAGGATGCACACTGTAAAATGTGCAACGTTTAATTTGCGGCAAATAATAAAACTCAAACCATAATCAGCATTTCCTTTTTCCAGAGAAAACATTACGCTCAACCTAATTTTACAGCTGTGCAAACTGTTTTAAAGTAATCTGCTCAATTGGGCGAGTTAATGATATTTAATTTGACCAGGCCAAACTTTACACGCTGTGCATTACTGGGGGCAGCCGTGTGCAGTGCAAGTGTTTGTGTAATGTGAATGCCATGCTCACACCTTCCATCTCAGCTGGCTTCACAAAAATCCTGGTGTCATCACCTCTCTTAAGGTAAACCCAAGATGACAGCGGAAAAAGTGTTATGTGCACAAGGTAATTCAGCAGGAATTTAGCCTTTTCAATCTATTCTGCACTCGAGTTAACCCTCTTTCTATCAGCCAGCTTTTTGCCCTGGGCAGTATGTTAAGTACGGGCTAAATTCAGTTACCGTGCTGAGTAATGCTCTCATTCAGGTGCTCCACTTATTTTAATGTGACTAAACATGGCATTACAGTGTGTACTTAGTGCAGTGTGTAAATTCTCTTCTCAGCCCCCCCAGTTTTATGGCCTGGCATGTCTAGTGTTATTTCTATCAAAAATGGAGTTTTTTATTGCAATGACTCAGTACCACCATCATGTTCCATCTGAAAAATTGTTTATCAGACTGCATAGTTTTGTAGTTTCAGTTTTGTTCAGCAAAAAGGTGAAGAGTCTAAAAATCAAACAAAAACTAGAAAATCTAGAAAAAACTAGAGAGTCAATAACTTGTGTTTGAACAAGGGCTGAGGGATTTCTGATCTGCAAGAAACAAATGGGATGCTGGTTTGTACTTCACCTCAGAGAGCGAGCCCAGTAAAATCTATCAAAATAAAAAGCAGAGCAGAGGATTTGTAAAGTTGCTGTAGGGAGAGGGGAAAACGAGAGGCGCCCAAGATGGCGAGGATCATTCCTGGCGCGGCCTGCTCGTACCTCGGGATGGCTGGAAGCCAAGAGATGGCTCCCTCACGGCTTTGCTGCTTTCTCCCCGCAGGTCAATGGGAAGGATTTATCCAAGGCCACCCACGAGCAGGCGGTGGAAGCGTTCAAAACAGCCAAGGAGCCCATCGTGGTGCAGGTGCTGAGGAGGGCCCCACGTGCCAAGGCCTTCGCCCCGGCCCAGGACCCACAGCTGGTGGATGTGGGCACCCAGACCGACATCACCTTCGAGCACATCATGGCCCTCAGCAAGGTGGGCTCGCCCACCCCGCCCGTCCCCGTGCTGGACCCCTACCTCCTGCCTGAAGAGTAAGCAATGCCTTTCTGAGCCTCAAAAAGCCTTGCATTCCGTAACGTGTTGTGTTAGGAGTAGTTCACAGCCTTACCTTCACTTGGCTGGTAAACATGTACTCCCAGAAGTAGCCAGGATTCATCCACCGCTGAGCCATAACTCACAGCATTTTCATTTTTCCTACACATTAGCAAGACATTACTCACATGAGTAATGCCACTGAGTCACAACATGGCCTCATAAAGCTCATTTTTTTTGCTGGCATTTGATGGATAAAGTTATTGCATTTTGTAATTCCTCTCACTGCCTCTTTGGGTTGCTTATGTTTTAACTTTATTTTTTATGGCTGCCATAAATTGTGTAATGCTAAGAGCTGCTACATTCTGTTCCAGTGTATTAATTACTTTATTATAACCCTGCAGCGCTGTTACTCGAATAAGTTATTTTGTAGGACTAAAATTACTTACCAGTGTTGTCATGGATGTTTTAGAATCAAATTTTAATTATTGTTAATGGTAATTTGATGCTTTTGTACTTACAAATACAAATGACAATTATCTCCTGGCGTGCACACCCCCCGCCCTCACATGCTGTTCGAGAGGAAAACAGCTCCCTGAGGAGCCCCTGCAGATTGCCTGTCATCCTGCCACGCATCTCCACAGGGAGCAGGGAAGAGAAAGGATTCTGACCCTCTCAGTTGTTGTGTGTGAGAGACTGGTCAAGCCACAGCAATTCCTGGTTTTGAGGTGATCCTGCGCATGGTGGGAGGCAGGACTGGTGGGTGCACCTCTCCAGATATCCCTGCCAGCCCTCCTGGGAAATAGGGTTTGGCTGCAAACAGGCACTGACCCTGCACTGCTCCTGAGCGGCTTTCACAGCACATTAACTTCCACACATTGAGCCAGGACCATTCTGTGTGCAGCGTCTGTTCCTCTCGTGGCTCTCTCTGCTGATACTTGAAGGATGGTTCCAGCTGATATTCCAGCACGGCCACCTATTCCCAGCCCATTGAAAACTGAAGCACAGCAGCACGATTTAGTGGAAATACTTGACAAAGGGCTGTAGCTTCGAGCCTGCAGTGAACAAACAGCAGGGCTTGGAGCCTGTGGAGAGAACATGATTATTCCTAGAGCCTCAACACTGCACACTCCCAACCTCATCTGCAGGAGGGGCTTTCAGTACCTCTGACTTCCCAAAGATTAATTCCCGATGAATCATTTAGGAAAAAAATCCTTCCCTGTGAGGGTGGGGAGGCCCTGACACAGGTTGCCCAGAGAAGCTGTGGCTGCCCCTGGATCCCTGGAAGTGTCCAAGGCCAGGTTGGAGCAACCTGGGATAAGTGGAAGGTGTCCCTGCCCATGCTAGGGGTGGGATGAGATTTTCCTTAAGGTGCCTTCCACCCTGAACTATTCCATGATTCTGTCATTCTATGATTTAGGTTGCAACATGCCTGCAGCACTATTCCAGCTCAGCCCTATCAACTTTATTGTTCCTTCCTCATTAGACAGATCCCAGCTGCTGGATCACAGTGCTGGATCACCAGTGCCCTTCCTCTGAGCTGGAGGTGTTGCTGTTCTCTCACAGCCTTTCTCATGTGAGGGCCCACATGCAGCTCTCTGGGCTGCTATCACCCAGCACATGCAGGGAAACAGAATCATTTTTCCCAGTTTCCTCTCACTTTTCCCAATCTCATTCAGATTAATCTCTAACAACTTGACTATCTCAGCCAATTAGCAAATGCTGTTACATAAATAGCCCCAGACATGTATCTAGTTAACAGAGAATTAAAGAGAGTTTACTTTCGCTGCAGATCAAACAACCCAGCACAGAAAACAGTGATCACAAGAGCATTACTCTGCTTACAACTTCCAAAGTATAGGCAGTGGAAGTGTGGGAGAGCTCAAGCACTAAAAAGCAGCAGGCTGTCTTCCTACAATACATGGAATTTTCACTTAAAACACTCACTGGGGTAAGTGGTGTAGCTTATAGAATTAACCACATGCAGCTCCTCAGTGTGGGGGTTAGTCCATCATCTCCCTGCAAGCTTGGAATGAATTAACAAGTTTCACTAAAGTCCTGAGTGCTGCCCTAAAAAATACCTTTTTTTTTCCAGCCATCCGTCCGTGCATGAATACTATGACCCAAATGACTACATGGGAGGAATTCATCAAGAAATGGACCGGGATGAGTTGGAATTAGAGGTACTTAATCTGAGTAACTATTTCATTTCCATATGCACCTCAAGGTCTTTGAATTGTGTACAGTGAAAAGACTTTTCAAAGCAGGTATTTGTGATAACATTGTTCACTGGTTGCTGATACCTTTTTCAGTACATTGAACTGTGAACCAAGCACTGATGATCTTCAGCTAACAAATTAACATAAATAATGAAGTCGTTGATTCCTTAAATTAAATTCTGTGTAAGTGTGCTGGTTTAGGCTTTCTGAAAATCTGGAAGGCTTTGCTGAGTGGCAGAACCTGTTCCACATAACCACAATAAAAATGTGTGAGTTTCCCTTAAATATTCCCTGGCTGAGAAACAGATGTTCTTGATCATACAATTTAGAAGTATGTTAAGTTTACAAGACAGGGCCAGGATAGACTTGCCACTCTACTAAGCTGTTCCTTCCTTTTTCATTACTTAAGTGACATATGTATACATATGAAATTACAGATAATAAAAGTCAAACCAGTCATGAAGGTATGCAAGTCCATTTCCCTGTCAAATCTCTAAAAATCACTTTTGGTTTTAGCGTTTGTATATCCCATCAGAAGTTCATCTTCAGTTTTCTCATTCCTAATTTTAATAACCTGCTCCCAAGCATTCAAAGTGCAGCACAAAAATGGTGTGGGTCTGCAAGATACTTAAGCAGTACTGACCCAGTGAAGTGTTTTTAATTGTTTGTAGTAAAAAATATCCCAAAAGTTCCAAATACTGCCAGCAATGTCTGACCCAGCCAATCCATCCGAGATAATCAGTAAGAGAATATTTTATACCCTTAGCTGGCTTGCACTTCTAATTTCTTAAATCCTGGTCCTGCTAACACCTATTTGTCAAGCAAGCAGTGCTGACCTGCCTGAAGTTGGTGGTAGATTTATCAACAGCTTCAGTGGGAGCAGAGTTCAGTTGTTCTATGAGCATGGGGTTGTTTCCTTCTATAAAAGTGTTTGCAGGATCAAGGACTAAAACCCCATAAAAAGTTTGCAAGCTGTTCTCAAATTCTGCGGATCTGGTAGCAATTCATCTCTGTATACAAACGTAAATCAAAGGCAGGATAAAATCAAAGTGCCAGTAAAACAAATGCTACTTAGCAGACTTCAAGGCCATACTTTTCAAACAAGAGCCTTTTTTTCTTCTCTTAAATAAAAACAAATACAATATAGATTTCAGTCTCAAAGGAAAATGTAGAACAAATCGGTGTTTTCTACCAGTATCTTTCCAAAATCTACTTTTTAGGAAATCTGATATTGTGGATAAATTATAATGCTTCCATTAGAAGGTCAACCAGTTGAGCTGAAAACAGTTTAAACACATGCACTCCAGTAGCCAAACCTTAATATGCCTTAAACCACAACATTAATAATTTTGACATTGATATAGTACTTGATGGCAAAAGGTGATCAGCTCAGCAACACAGGCAGATGAACATTAGAAAAGTTGCTGTAGCCTAATAGTGTTTCTTAAAAACCACTAAAGATTCCTGTTCAAATTGTAAAGACTATGATCAATGGTAAGGTCAAAGTGCTAACAGGGACTCAACTGGCTGGTTGCTTTTTTGTTTGCCTTTTGATAGATATGTTTTAAAAGACCACAAAGGCACTGTTTCATTGACTGCAGCAGGAATGTGGAAAGTAAGAAAGCCATCAAGTCAGCCTTCTGGGTTTCTATGTCTATAAAATGTGCTTTGAATTTAAATCAGATGCTCCTCATCTAAACTTTTATGATCTATAACTGACTAGTTAGTGATTTGTAACAAGTAAACAAGACAAAAAAGGTGAAATAGCCAAGTTTGCAACAAGCCTCCAATGTAAATATCCATAGGGAGGAATTTATGCTGGCAGTATTGCTGAGGTGCCAAAATTGTATTCTCAGTTTTATCTCTCAACATTTGTCTTAAAATTGATGACTCAGAGGTAACAGCCATATATTCTCTACTACAAAAATAAATAAATACCATTTCTTTCCTTTTGAAGTTTACATGCCACAAGTAAAGAGGAACTAAATCGTGAACTCCTATTTTATTGTAAATTAAAAGTACATTCATTCTTCACAGAGGCCCAGCCAGAAGTCATTTCAGGCTCATAAAGGAAGAATAATGTCACTCCAGGATTCCCCAGCAGTGTTATGCATTAATATGTTTATTCAAACAAGTCTGTCCAGCTGTCAGACACAGCCTGAGTGAGGGCTCTCTCCGTGGAACTTTCTCACATTACAAAGGAGAACATTCTACATCAAAAAGGGGCCTGTTCCCTCCCATTTGACTTTCTGTCTTCACCCTTCCCAATATGCAGCTTGTATGTAGGTCTTTCTTTCCAAGAAAAGAACTAAACTCAACTGAATGGTTAGTTGAGAGTCAGTGAAGCTTGGAGATGAAAATTACATGAAATGTTTGCTTCTGCTGAGAAACTTCTCTCTGACACTCTCACTCAGTCTTGGACAGAAATGAAGCATTCTTGTCAAAAGAATGAAGGAGGACACCAAATTCGTTCAAAGAGCTTTTTGCCCACCCAGTGCACAGCTCCCAGTGTTCCCAGCTCAAAACCACAACAGCCGATCAGCAAAAGAGAAACACACTGAGCACCAAAATCTGTGCTCCAAAATCTGAAATTAATACTCCACTGCTTTTAGGAAGCTGTGAATAAAAGCTGAGTACCAGGGTTTCGAGCTCTCCCCTTTGCTGTACTTTGCTACTTCGGTTGAAACTTTTCTTTTACTTCTCCAATAATCTGTTTGCAAGGGAGGCGAGAGGCGACTCTCTGAACATGGGAATTGGAAGGCTCCGTCACAGGCACTCTGCAATTTTTATTCCATCCTGGTTTGCAAAGCATTTCAAAGCATCTTTTATGTGAATATATTTCTTCTCTATGAAAACTCCAGCTCTGCAGGGAGCTGCACTGATCAGGAGCTTCTCAAGGCGTTGCTGTGTCTCTGAATACAAAGAGCTGCAGCCCGAGCAGGCCTGCTTCAGGCAGTGATTGAATATGTAAAGGTTTGAAAAGCTTCACAGCTGTACTTTCTAACACAAATATTTGTATGTTCTTTGTTTGGAACAAATGCAAAAGTGGTAAAACATTTCATCTGGCTCACAAGCCAGCAATGAAAGGTTGTTCTCCCTCGGCTCTGTGGAGGGTTTCAGCCCAACCTCAACACCTCGTGCTGTGTGAGAAAGGTCTGAGTCATGGACCACTGCCCATCTGCTTGGCAGAGAGCCTGAGCATCCTCCAAGTTATCTTATTGAGGCATCCCAAACCTCTTTTCATCAGGGTGAGAAACACTTCTCTTCAGCCTTCCCCAGCACCACTGATGACTAAAGCTTGTCTAGCCTCTGTGGTCTGACAGAGAATTCCCATCACAGAGCTGGGCTGCCACAGACACCCCCAGGTAGATTGCTACTTCTCTAGGGCAAGGAATTTTGGAAAATAAATCTGGTTTATAGCACTTTCTCCTTTGAAAAGCAAAGAGGTGGGATTTTTTTCCCATTTACCTCCACATTGGTGTGAAAATACAAAAGTAAAGATTACTTTCTAAAGTCAAGAAAGCATGAGCAAGATTTTTTCCTCCTGCTGTAGCAGGGTCAGTTGCCAAAAATGGCGAGAGGGCCTTGTGTAGTATAAAAGGAAATAGTTCTTTATATTTATTTCCCTGACTTTCTTTTTCTGCATGAAACCTATTAATGGAATAGCAAAAAAGGGGCCCTGCTGGTCAGGTGTGGCAGAGGTCAGCACAGAAAAGAAGCCCCATCACATCTTACAGAGAAAGGGAGAAGGATGGAGCACTTATCATGCAAGCTGTGGATGAGGCTTTCTGAGTGACTGGACTATTTTTACCCATGGCTGTCATTTCAGATCTCTGCTGCTCATTTCTGTCTTGTTAAGAGAAAGGACTCTGATTTTTTTAAAATTGCAGACAGGCCATAATTCTAAATCAGCAGTACAATAATTCAATAATCCTCTGCAAATGAAGGATCTTCTGAGCTTATAGAGGTTAATTTACTATTATCACTTGCTCCTAATTCATTATGATGAGTGGTTGCAGGTATAATGTCACAGGGCATGTTCATTTCTTCTTGTCTTGCTGTAAATGCCAGATGGATTTCAGCAACCAGCTCTGTGAGCCCTCCTTGGCTCTGCATTTGATGAGGAGCCAATAATCTTTCAGACACTTCTCTTGCACAGACTATTTTGAAAGAGCATCCAAATCCTCCTTTGAACATCTCTCAAAATGTCGCTTTCACCTGATCTGAAGAAGCAGATTTGAATTATCTGTGAGTGTAAAAATTCTCACAGACGGAATTTTTACATTTATCATATTAACCCAGCCCCAACATTTGTGGACAGCACCTCTGCCTGCCAGCTGCTTTCTGTGGATGCAGAGCAGGTGTGGAATAACCTCAGTGTGTCCCTTCCACTGCCCAGGAATGCAGCTCCTGAAAGAAATGGCAAAGTTCTGGGGCATTGCAAACCCAGGAGCTTATACCTTTAGGCCCATATTAATTTTCCTTTGTTTAATTAATTCCTGGTTCAGTTACTCAAGCTGCCATAATACCTGTACTTGCAGGTGCCAGCTTTCTGTTTTCCCCTTTCATGTATCTCTGCATTACACAAACTTGCCTCTGAATATGGAAAATAACCTTTGCTTTGAAGACTCTGGTGTTGATTCTTCAACTCCAACTGGAATTGCACACTTTTATCTCTCAAATATTTCAAACCTTTATGATTATATTAAAACTTCACTGACGCAAAGACCCATAGAAAGCAGCTGTTCCTATGTTTAAGTTCATAAAATTATCATATTTGGATAGCATCAAATCCACTTCCTCTCTTCCTAGCAAGGACTAGAGGGATTGTACCCAAGAGTAAGTCTGTCAACTAATTACTCATAAAAATTCAGGTTCTAAACACCTGCTCCATAAATTTTTTTTTCTCTACCTTTTTTTGCTGCTTTATTTCTGAGTATGTTTAAACAACAGATAGCTCTTTCAAAATATATATTATTTAATTTACCAGATGATATATTACCTTCCAGTATATCACAGTTGACTTCAGGGATGGTACAATTTAAATATAAACCCGTACTTTATTTTTAATTTAATACCCTTTACAGCTGTACACTGTTGGAAAAACACCTATTGTTAGCCCAAACATGTGGCAAGTAAGAATGACCCACAGAGCTTGCTCCATCCATTCTTTCCAGTCCAAGTGTTTGTAGTTACATAGGATCTATTTAAGGAATGGCCAAAGTCACCATATATTTCTGTTTGCTTTTGTGGGTTTTTTTTTAACATGATATGTTTTTTTTTTCACTGCCAGTATGCAAGCAGTAGAATGAGCCATAGCACAAACCTCTTGCCACATTTTCAAATCAATGAACTATATAAAAACATTCCTGAAGATCATGAAACTTTTTGTTTAAGTATGCAGGGAATATGGAAATTGTTCTAGTCCTGGATTAGGCTCAGTCCACAAATTCCCACCTCACCCCCAGTTCACTCCATGGTTAAATGCAGGATAAACCCACTCACTGCAGTGGCATTCTTGAGGATCAGCTGAGATGAGAACTGAATCCACTTTGTCTCATCTTTCTTCTGAAGAATCTCCATATCCTCTCTAGAAAGCTCCAAAGCTTTAGAAATCTGAAGAAAACCCTGCTATTAAAGCATTGTGTTCAAACCTTCAAGTAACAAAAGAGGGGGGAAAAGAACATCAGTTCACCATGGATACTATTGATTGAAACCACTTAAATACCAGCTGAAATGTCACTGACATTTACAGCTACGCTTCTTTAGGGGAAAAAAAAAGAAATTACACATGTTGACAAGTAAATAACATGAGATTGCTGATCTTGGCAGCTGTCATCTAGACGCACCAATAAATTATTCATATCAGCTTGTTTTATTGTCTTGCCCCCTCCAAATGGCACAGCTTCGGAGATGTCAGGAATAAGGAGCTGTGTTATCAGGACTTTTCCTCTGGAATGGTGGGTCCAAGCACAAACACAGGGTGCAGAGTGTGCCCTGGGGGTGGGACACCCCTCAGATGTGTCCCTTTGCCTGCTTGCACTTTTCCCTTGGCAGCAGTGCCCAGATTTGCCACCTCCATCCTGCCTGGCCTGAGGAGGAGCAGGACCTTGCCAAGCCTCACTCACTCCCCTCACCTGAGGGAAGTAAAAACACAACTACAGGTGCTCTCACACCTCCCCAGGGCAGCATCCTCAGGACCACCACAGCAGTCACAGTAAGTTGGTTAAACATGTTAAAGCCCCAGGATATCCCTCAGAAGCGAGAGGACTGAAAGATGCCGCAGGGATGGTCACTGCTCACCAGCCAGGAGCATCCCACAGCCTGGGGGCATCTCTGTGGATTTTATAATCCTTCCTACCACCAGTGTCACACAGCAGCAGCAAACACAGAAGAAAAACAAAATAACCCTCAGGAATTCCTCGTGGGAAAAAAAGCGTAGAGGAAGAACATACATTTTTAAGATGGGTTAAATGTCTCCAGGATTAACAAGACCACCATGACCTGCTGAAACCAAGCACTTGCAAGATACTGAATTGCTTATTATATTTCTATTACCAATACCAAATGCTTTGCTGACAATATATTGATCTTCAGTCACACTTTTGAGAAATTTATTGGATGAGTTAATGAAAATTATACAATTTAAAGTAATAGAGTATTATAGGTTTTTTCTGAAAAGCCAGAGAATTTCCCTGCTTATTAGGAAATATGTATCAGCTGTGACAAATATTGAAATCATACTTTGTAAGTATTTTAGCCTTTGAAGTCTTAGCACTACATGAAATATAGGTAATTTTTCTTCCTTAAGATCAATAAAAGGTCTATTTTCAAAATGACTTCATATTGATTGAAGGGTCAAAAATGTCCCAGGTATTGATTGTCTGCATATAATCACGTTTTGCTCAGTAAGTTAACCTGGTCTACAAGTGAAATGAAAAAACATCCACTATATCACTTAAGCAAAATATTTTCATTGCATTTGAAAAATTGCTTCCATCAGTCACCAGTGTCTCACTGACAATGTATTTTTCTTTTTTTTTTAACCTCAGGAAGTGGATTTACATAGAGTGAACAGCCAGGACAAGCTTGGCCTCACTGTCTGTTACAGAACGGATGATGAAGATGACATGGGTATTTATGTGAGTGAGGTAAGATTGAGCTGCTTTCCATAAGATACCATTTATCTTTTCAGCTGCATTATTGGGCAGTTAAGACATTCATCTTCTGTTTGTACCACGTTGGATAAACAGCCAAAATGCAATAATTGGAAGAAATCTAATAATTTTCCTTTTCTCCAAACTGAGTGCAGTCCTGCTCCCACTGAAGTCAAATTTCGTTATATTAACAATGTTCTATTTCAAATGAGGCCTTCAGAGTATTTTCATATATTCCCCCTTTAATTTTTGTTCTTGATTATTCCTGAAACAATATAAATTATAAAAAAACCCACACATTTTTATTTGCAAACATCTGGGGCCCATTTGTCTCTCTTTGTCCCTTTCCATGAAAAAAAAAAAAGTAGCATTTTAGACATCAACATCTTTTTACCGTGCAGATCCATTTCAAATTATTTGCACCAGTTCAGGGAAAGAAAGTCACAACTAGATCTAAAACCTCCTGTTAAAATGCACCGCTCAGGAAATGAGGGGAAATAAACACTGAGCTCCCAAAGCTGCAGAGCACTCAGAGTTCTCTTACTTTGCAGATCGATCCCAACAGCATCGCCGCGAAGGACGGGCGGCTCCGGGAAGGGGATCGCATTATCCAGGTACATGTGGGAAGTGCTCTGAGCGTCCCAAACCCTGGAATTCCACTTCCTGCCCTCTCAACGAGGCTCTGCACGTGCCATGCAGGGGGTTGGAACAGCCTCACATGTCCAAACCATGACACTTGCCTGACGCTTCCCTGCACGAGGCTGGGGATGTGCTCATGGATCCACCTGGCCAAGCATTTCCGTGGAGCTCGGCACAGCAGCGTCCAGGTGTCCCTATGAAAACACTTCATGGTGTTGTTTTTTCTTTAAAGATCAATGGCATCGAGGTGCAGAACCGAGAGGAAGCTGTGGCACTTCTCTCCAGCGAGGAGAGCAAGAATATCTCCTTACTTGTGGCAAGACCAGAAATTCAGGTACAGTAGCAACAAAAAACCCTAACTTGAGTCTTAATTAAAACTGTAGAAAGCAGTTCTTTCAAATTGTTTAACTTGCCTGAATCGACCAAATCTACTTAAAACCATATTATACAGTTTGACTGCACATATATATATGGTCTAAAATAATGGAATTCAGCAGTCATGGTATTTACATATATATTTTATATTAAAGTTCAATTTCTAAGACATTTGGTGATTTATATGTGCTGCAATGCTATTACAAACATCAGTGCAAGATATTATGAATGGTTTTGAGCCACAGTTTTGAAGAGCATGCTGAACTCCAATTCCTATAGCTATCGATTATTCATTCATTAAAACAACTATTATTTAGCCCTTCATACACCGTCTCTTAAAGTACTTGAATACTGTCAAGAAGCCTCCTCGGCTGTAATAAAAGGTTGAACCAGATCCCTTTGTAGAGCAGGGATTTGCACAACAAAGGTGTTGAACAAACAGCCGGGAGCACCATTGTCTGATCTGTCTCTGCTCCTGGTGCTGGGAGCAGCCCTTGCCAGTGCACCTGGAGACATTGGGGTCAGGATCATCACTGTCCTCTTAGCCTGGATATTTCTGATCTTTCCCATGGGGATAATTGGCAATGGGAGCAAAAGTGTCCTACAGACCCCAGCCAGATATTCCTTCTGGCGTTTGATGCTGCCTCACAAGAGGTGTGTTCAAGCTTTGGGCTCTGGAGTATTTTTATACATCCTAATCAAGTTGTGCACAAACCCAGACTGCCCCAACTCTTAGAAGTATTTCCTCGGATCAAAAGACTGAGTTTTTTCATATGTTGAAGATAAAACCCTGCTGTTGGAGATGGAGGCAGCTGTGGGAGGAGGTAGCACAGTCAATACCCACTCGTAGCACAAGGACAGGCTCCTTCCCAGGACACACCAGCACTGTCACAGGAAGGAATCTCCTGAGATTTCCCAACCACTGTCCATAAAGAAAAACCGTAATTTATGTCAGTCTTCATTCTTTTGACAACGATTGGTTTGTTTTTTCCCTCCCTTTTCACACAGCTGGATGAAGGATGGATGGATGATGACAGAAATGATTTTCTGGATGACTTGCACATGGACATGTTAGAGGAACAGCACCACCAGGCAATGCAATTTACTGCCAGCATGCTTCAGCAGGTACTGCCCTTCTGGTGTGCAGGGCTGTCAAACTTCCCACTGCACTAAATATTCCAGTATTGAGCTTGGCTGAATACACTTGGTGTCTCAAGTGACACTAAGGTGAAGCCAAAAGGATTTTCTGTAAAATCAAGATATTATATGACTGTCCACAACTTCATCTTGGGGACCAAAATGTTTTAAAATAGTACTTTTGTGCTTTGCTCCTTACAACAACATGATCACAGTTCTTGGAAATCCCCTGTCACTGAGAGAAGTACTGGGTGTATGGTGGATAGAGCAGGCAGAGAGCTGTCTCACAGAATTTCCTATTTGATGCATGCACAGGCTGAGAACAGCCTCCCAAAACCTGGAAACCCAAATGGACAACTCAGGCAAATGACTGAAGTAACATCTATATAAGGGGATAAAGGCAAAGAGGATGTTTTTACATTACAAATTTTATGCAGGGCCACAGATACAGGCTTATGTTCTCCATCATTCTGCTGTGATTAAAGCAGTTCCTCAATTTTTGCCTAGATTTTTTTTCTAAAGTTTTCTAGAAGTCTGCATCCTCTGTGGCATCCCCATGGTGTGAGGAGACATCCTTTCATTCTGGCATTGCAGGAGAACCAGATATCATTGTGCACCTAAGTGGGAGAAGAAACATTTTGAAAATGTGACTTTTACTTCTTATTTTTTGAAATTTTGAACTTTTAAATGTTGCTGCATGGGTGGAACTCAGACCTCAGGTTCTTCTGAAAAGGACACCCACAGCAGGCTGTGCATTTTGTCACCTTTTCTCTGAATTCTTAATAATACTCCTTCCATACAAGACACAAAAAACGTAAAAAGTGACAGGTCAAGAGAACTGTTTAAAAATAAACACCTTGAAATATTTCATGTGCTTGCAATAATTTTTCTTCCTGTCCTGTTTCTGTTGTTAGAAGAAGCACGAGGAGGATGGAGGCACCACAGACACAGCCACTATTTTGTCCAACCAGCACGAGAAGGACAGCGGCGTGGGGCGTACGGATGACAGCACTCGCAACGATGAGAGCTCCGAGCAGGAGAACAACGGCGACGATCACACCACCTCCTCCAACACTTTGGGGAGCCAGAAGAAGCTGACCTACAGCCACGACACCCTGGGAAGTGGGGACATGCAGTTCAGCAATGAGTCCTTCATCTCGGCCGACTGCACCGATGTCGACTTCCTCGGCATCCCCGTGGACGAGTGCGAGCGGTTCCGGGAGCTGCTGGAGCTGAAGTGCCAGGTGAAGTCTGCCAACCCCTACAGCCTGTATTACCACAACAGCAGCCTGGAGATGAGCAAAAGCGACCAAGAGAGCGTCGACAGGGAGCTGGAGATGCTCAACGAGGAGCTGCGCAACATTGAGCTGGAGTGCCTGAACATCGTGAGAGCTCACAAAATGCAGCAGCTGAAGGAGCAGTACCGGGAGCCGTGGATGCTGCACAACAGCGGCTTCCGAAACTACAACACGAGCATCGACGTGCGCAGGCACGAGCTCTCGGACATCACCGAGCTGCCCGAGAAGTCTGACAAGGACAGCTCAAGCGCCTACAACACGGGCGAGAGCTGCCGCAGCACTCCACTCACGCTGGAGATCTCCCCTGACAATTCCCTGCGCAGAACTGCAGAAGGCATTAACTGTCAAGGTAACGAGGGGGCAGTGGTGTATAATGCCTCCCAAAAGAATTCGTTTGCCGGCTCAGAAAGCCATGAATCCAGCTCTGGTAAATGCCACGCCTCCGCTAAAGATCCCGACCTTGGCAGGCAGCTGGAGAGCAAGGAGAGAAAAAGCAGCGATGGCAGCAAAAGCCCCACTCATGGTCAGAAAGCCTCGGGTTCCTACGTGTCCCCCTACCACCACTCTCCCTACAAACACGCTCACATCCCTGCCCACGCCCAGCACTACCAGAGCTACATGCAGCTGATCCAGCAGAAATCCGCCGTGGAATATGCACAGAGCCAGATGAGCCTGGTGAGCATGTGCAAGGACTTGGCCTCGGGCCAGAGCGAGCCCAGGATGGAGTGGAAGGTCAAGGTCAGGAGCGACGGGACGCGCTACATCACCAAGAGGCCGGTGAGGGACAGGCTGCTGAGGGAAAGGGCCATAAAGATCAAGGAGGAGCGCAGTGGGATGACCACGGATGACGATGCCATCAGTGAGATGAAGATGGGCCGTTACTGGAGCAAGGAGGAGAGGAAGCAGCACTTGGTGAAGGCGAAGGAGCAGAGGAGGCGGAGGGAGTTCATGATGCAGAGCAGGTTAGAGTGCTTAAAGGAGCAGCAAGGTGCAGAGGAGAAGAAGGAGATGAACATCATTGAACTGAGCCACAAAAAAATGATGAAGAAGAGGAATAAAAAAATATTTGACAATTGGATGACAATCCAAGAACTGCTAACCCATGGAACAAAGTCACCGGACGGCACGCGGGTGTACAACTCCTTCCTGTCAGTGACTACTGTATAATCAATCCCCAGTGCTAAATTATGTACATAAAACACTACCAGTGGGGTAGGAATCAATGCCTCGTTCAATGTGGCAAGATTTTTGTATATAAGATACAGTCACCGAGTTTATAGTTCAAATACTGAACTCTACATCCATGGGTGCCAGGATCTCCACTCTGCAGTGGAGAGGAAGCTTGCCCATCTCCTTCAAAGGCAATATTAGCAGTGCTTTTTGGAATACTGATTGTACTTTTTTACTTGTTACCTTTTACATAAAGTGTTTAAATATCAGAAATGTATTAACCATACTTACACAGGTAATTTGCTTAAACTATATTCATATTAAAAGGTACCCATGCTTTTCTTTACCTAAAAAAAAACCCCAAGAGCAACTGCACATGTCTATTTTTTTTTTTTTGTGAAACCATATTTTGTGATATTATTTTGCTGTTGTTCACTTCTACACAGAGTGCTGTTTTTCAATACTTAGCTCAAGGTTTAAACTCAGAATTAGAGTCATTCTCCTGTAATATTTAACATTTATCAAACAACAGTTTTTATAGAGTTCTGCTCAACATTTTAACATTTTTCTCTTTAAGGTTTCTGAAGAAAGCATAGAGGTTTCATCTGAAAAGCCTGAGGCAAAGTACACTATAATGCAGCTTTAAAGGATTTTAAAGCATGTTTGCAAATGTTGCAACCTATTGAAGAAACGTGCATGTACAGCTAATTTGTTTATATAAGACAGTTTGTGGAATTTGAAAAGCCCATGGTAGTAACTGTTCGCTTTATAGATTTGAATGTATTGAATTATAAAAGCAGTTTCATGAAATCATCATTAGCTACAAACGTTAACAAGTAAAATGAAGTAAAATAAATTATTGTTTTATATTTCAAACTATTTTAAATTCTTTTTATTCCCTTCTGGTTTCACCACCTAGAATATAATTTTATGGAGTGTAGCTCCTGTGCTGCAGAAATGCCTGGACAGCCACTGGAGCCAAACCTGAGGGAATAATTGGCATCCTGACTTTGGGGGGAATTTGAATTGAGGTTTTTTTGTGGGAAGAGGCAAGGGAGAAGCACAGGGGATATCAAGAGTAAAATCCAGTAGTGCTTATCTTCAGCTCACAGGGTATTTAAGATGACTTGTAAGAAAGAAATAGAACTTCTGCTCTCCTGCTTTGCTTTGGCTTGTGGTTTCTTAGTGGTGTATAAACCCCACCTGCAGCCTTCAGTGGGGGTTTGCATTAAAATCAGACAATATATAAATTAAAGCATATATAAACTAAAGCAAATAAATATACAAATTAAAAGAGATGGTGAAAAAATAACAGAGGTTTCAATGAGGTATCACATTCCTTTTTGTGTTTTCTATTTCTGATTAAGAATTCAGATATAAATTGGAATATTCTGCTGGATTAAGTGGTGTAGACTCATTATGAATAGTTCCCCTATTCTCTGTCCCTTCTCCAGTTTCCCTTGAAAACTTGCTCTCAAACCTTCTAAATTTTTGTTCTGGGCCCTTCTGTCATAACTCAAAAGAGCAAAAATTGCAGTCTTAGTGATAGAAGTGAAAAGTTGGAAGGGGAGGGATTAACAGCTTCTTGTGCCTGTTTTGGCTGTCATCAAGAAGCAAACAATGGATTTGTCCAAGGTTTTTTCTGCTCTCTTTGTGGACTAGCAGTGAATTCCATGGAATGTGTCTGCCACACTCCACAGTGAACTTCTATATACCTGAAAATGCACCTTCAGGCCATGTAATCTGCCACTCTTGTCTGTAAGCCTCTGCAAATTTATCTTCAAACTGAATTTCATTCAGGATAAAGAACTACTCCTACTGTAGTCTGTGCAGGGTTTTTCTATTGACTTTGTAAGAGCTGGGATTTCACCTGACAGGCACCAGCCATTACCATCAGCAGTGGTACAGTGAGAAAAACACCACATTTTCACACACACTGCTTTCAGTGGGACATTTCCCCTCTCTGTCTCAAATCTGCCTCACTCTTAGTTCATGCTCTGTTCATCCCAACTGCAGGTGTGTGAGAGCCACAGCAAAATATTACCTCTCCTCCAGCCCACACACTCAGATGTACAGAGCTGTGATTAGTGTGGAATAACAATCCTTAGACCAGGCATGAAAAGACAGCTAAACCATCTCTAGTCTGCCTGGAAATACTAGAGTAAGGTTTGAAAAGTTCTAATGAGGAATAGTTATTATCAAGCTGCTCCTCATTAAAATAGGCTCCTTTGGAATAACCTCACATGCAGTGGAACCTTTGGGCACCTGTGACATCGATGCTGAGCATTGAGTACATTGGGTAGCAGCAGGAACATGTTTGGGAATTCAGTGTGGTGTGCAAAAATTACACCAAAGCATCCACAGTATAAAATTTACATTCGTTAAGATGCTGAAATAAAATTATTGGCCAAGAGTTACTCCCACACCTTTTAAGTTTTTCCTCACTAAACACTTGTTATTTCGGACACTTAAAAATCACCTCTCTCCTTTAGCACTAGGATTTATTAATTAGTATCAGTTCACAGAATCCATCAGTTATCCTGTAAATCTGAACAAAAGCTTTGCAAACTGCAGATTTTCCTTTCCCACTTATCATCACACTTCTCATTGCCCTATCAAAGTACTTAATGAGGTGTTGAAAAGGGAGATTCTGGGTCTTTTTATTGCTTTCAAGAAGCATTGGAAACTACCATAATGTTAATCCAAACCTGACATTACAGAGCAATGAATCCAACAAAAAGCAGCCTTGGATACCTAAGAGGAAATACTTCATCTAACAGTTTTTCTAAAAGTGACTTTGTAGTACATACCCCAGTGCTTAAAAGATAACAGTGGAAATTGTTCTTTTATCCACAGGACACTCAATAGAAAAAATCTCCAGGCAGCAGTGGGGGTTGTGTCCCCTGGGTTACTACAGGTTGCACCCAAAACCCAACACCCTCCACCACAGCTGTGCACCCCCAGGGGACAACGTGGGGTTGGTCCTGGCTGGACATTGACATTTAACCCCAAATACTCAGAGTCCTGCAGGGATCAGCCCTGGGAGATGTGCTCCTTCCACTGGGCACGCTCATTCCAAGTGGTTTTTAAGTTCATTTAAACCTAGAAGGAGCTAAAGGTATTGTCAGCTGCAAGTAGAAAACTGCATTTCCATCTTCCTCCTCAGCCACTTTATTGAGCATAATCTCAAACTCGGGTGCAAACTGATCCCAACAAATATGCAGGGAGAGATCCTGAATACACAAAGAGGGAACAAGGAATTGCCGAGCGGAGAAGTTTGACCAGAGTCTGTGTGTGCAGCTCCTGGAGATTCTCACGCATAGCCCTTGCTCATTCCTGTTGCTCCTGTGCCTGCTCCTGCCATGGCAACACCTCAGTCCCCATCCCTTGACACCTCGTGCCCCTTCGTCCCACCAGAGGTGGCAAGGGGACACCCTGGATACAGAATTTGGCTGACTCTCTGCAGTGCAAACAGGCTCTGTGTCAAACTGGGGTCAGCTCCCCTGAACTGCACAGTGTCTCCCAGATGTAAAAATCTATAAAAATGTAAAATACTTATTTGCAAATAGGGTTTAAAGCGGCATGGAATCGCCCGGTTTAGATGTGCGCTGAAATGGGAAAGCCCTGAACCAAACCTAACAGCATTTTTTTGTAAATTAAGAGAACTTGCACAGTAGGGATGGCAAATAAAATGAGGTAAGACTACACATTGCCTAGGGACTACTGGTTGGAGAACTAATTAGGATTATAAACTGAAAGTATGTAAATTAACCAAATATAATTATCTGCTAGTGGCCTTTGGAAATAGGTTACCGGATACTTGTTAGCAAAATTGCTCAAATGCCTGGAAGCCATACAAAGCAAGCCATAAGCAATTTAAATTCCTCTCTTTGTTTTATTTTCAATTGTTTTAAAGCAGTTTTTGTATTAAGGATTTATTGGAACATAAACTAATTAGAGAGAAAACTCAAAAACCAAAAGTGAGACAGAAACTGACACAGCAGATGCTGTACCTCCATCCCGAGGCCCCTGCTTTTATCGGATGTAAATTGTTTGATGTGACAAAATAGCAAGGATACTGCTTGGGGTTTCATCAGAACAGCTCTGCGAGCTCCCAGCCAGGGTTCAGCTGGGAGAGTGGTGATTTCTGCATGAGTACAGCACCTCAGCCCCGTGGGGTTTGTGTGGAGATGTGTTCTCTGTCTGAATGCAAACCTGCAGAATTAACCTCCCTTTTCTCCGGGTGTCTGTCATGGCACAAAGCAGCACCACATTCAGGGGTTTCTGTGGGGAGATCTCACCATCAGATCATGTCTTCAGAAACACAGGGCTGGCCACTGGAGGAAGTGATGGTGGTGGAGACAGTGGTATGTATTTAACATCATAAAAAATAAGGGGGTCACATATAAAGGGTAGCTGGGCTGATTTCCTGCTCGAGCATGAGGGCTTTAATACACAGGCCTGCCACAAAGCCCACTTATGTGAGCTGAAAGACTCCAAGCAGTCCCAGAGGATTTAAAACAGTCTATTAACTTACACAGTTAATTACCCTGCACTGTACCCGTGAGGTATCCGAAGGGACAGGCCATCACAGCTTTGTACATCAGAGTACAACTGGATCTCCTGCTGCTCACCACACCTCCCACAGACCTTCTAATGGTCACTGCTTTAAAAAAAACCCATCCTGCAGCCCCAGTAATACTCTACCACCCCAACCTGTGCCCTGCTCCAGGAGCTCTAGGGGATCTATGTCCGAGCAAAGGCTGCAGAATAAATTGTGCAGCTGCTGCAGGACTGACCATGAAGTAGGTTTGCAGTCAGTGAGCACTGCTCGGTGTTCTTGGGTCTGCTCCTCCCCTCAGCTGGACCCTACAACTTCTTGCTGGAATCCTAAAATACCCCAAACCACTAGAAACATCCTCATTTCTACAGCATAACAAATGCATTGCCTACTCTGAAAACCAGGTAGAAAAGAGAACCCGAAATTAATTTCAAAGCCACTTGTCTATTCTACTGGAGTCAATCTACCAGTTTTGAACGCTGGGAATTAAAACTTTACCTGAGTTCTTTTACCTAAATTTGTACATCAGCATCATGGATCTAAGAGCATAATTGCAATGCTTTTTACTGATCAAGTTCAAAATGAGAACAAGGTTCTACCAGTTTCCTATGAAAACTTGTCATCTGACACAGAATGTTTCCTAGAGGAGATTTAATCAAATCAATTAATAATGACTTGGCAACAATGCTCCAATTAGGGTTTTAATTTACAAAAGTATAATGCCAATAGCATAAAAAAATCAGTGGAACCAAATCAGGGGAACCAGTGCCCAAATAAACATCTGGGCTGATATTATTTTTCCCTTCTATGCAAAATCAAAGTAATTTTAAAAAGATAACTACATTTTTCCAGAATCTTCTTCAAGCACCTCTAAAAATAATCAAGTTAAAGCAAGAACAAACAGCCCATTCCTATTTCTCCCAGCAGATGATGTTGGCTTTAGCTATACTTCCTGCACCCTACTCCCATCTCTCTCCCCCTTCTGGGAAAACTGAGCCAGCTAAGCCAGAAAGGGATCAGAAAGAATAATCCCCACAGTCTTCCAGAGTTGGGTCTGGGCCCAGCTATGACTGGGGATCAATTACACGTGCAGGAAATTACATACATAACACACACCAAACAAGCGCCAAGGCTGGCTCTGCTTATGTGTTTTGATTTTGTGTTTAGTTCTTCAGGACCAAAAAAGGACTTAGTCCATCTCACATATGATAGGAGAAGCACACAATATCCCCAAAGGACTGACAGTGTCTTCATTTCCACAGCATGAAAAGATTAAATGGCTTGCTCTGAAAGCCAGGCAGGAGATTCTGTTATAAAGCAACAAGCCTAAAGAATGGCACTTGCCCAGCAACAAGGGTTGGGTTTGTCAAACTGCTGACAAATCCCAAACTGCAGAAGTGCAAAGAGGCTCAACAGCTTGTGTGGCTGGGTCAGGGGCTGCTCCTCTGGCCAGGACACAACACTTGGGCTGTCCTTTCAAATCAGTTCACCAGGGAGAAGCTTTAAAGGTAATTTCTTTGACAATCCATCCTTTTTATGTGAAGCAACTGCAGGACCATGCTACGGGGAGCCCCATTAGCCGAGAATAAGAACTTCTCTGTAAAAGTGAACTTCTGGTGACCTTCCCTCAAAGAAAATACTTTATCATATTGGAGTGTGGGCCTCCCAGGTGTCATGGCGAGGCTCCATTGTCACGATTAGGAGAGCTAGCTTTGATTTTCCATAATCCATCCTCCGGCTTAGCTGGGCTTTGTTAGCTTTGAATACCATAAACAAAGGCTCCCCAAAAGGCGAATCCAGCTTTAATAGAAGTAAATCAAAAGGCTGCAAATTGAAGGCACCCAAGGTTTATCAAATCGCTGCTTTGCTCCAGTTTAATGTAAGCACCCAACATTTATATTCCTTAGGGCTTGAGGAATCAGCCCAAATAAAAGCAGTAAGGTCACATCTAAGTAATTTCCACAAGAAACATGACTTGGTTACACCATAAGATCCAGCAAACACAGATGGCAAATGTAATAAAACACAAACCCAAACAAATAAAGCTATTCCAGAAACACCTCTCTGCTCTACTGTATTTGGACTCTCACAAACTGAACTCAAGCACTGCGTGATTGTTTGGTAATGAACTGATGAGCCTTTTTCAGTATTTCCATTCCAAAGTCCTCAAAAAACTGTCTCTAGTGAGGATAGACTGACCCTTTCTATACCTACAACCACAGAGCTTTCTCCTGTGTCAGCGTTTTCCAATGAGGCTGAGCAGTTCTGCTTCATTTATTCTTTCCAGGAGTCTTTGTAGGCATCCCTGAGCATCTGCATTACAGAGTAATTGAGGCTGGGAGGGACCTCTGGAGATCCTCTGGCCCCATTCAGTGCTCAAACACGGCATTAGGAAGGATTTCTAAACACAATATAAACAAACAAGGTGCTACAGGACGCGGCTTGGAGGCAAATCCCAAAAGCACAATGAACCAGGCACTGAAAGGAAGTTTAACAGTTTCAACACAGCCTCCACAAGCACTTTCTGCCAGACACTATGGCATGTCCTTCATGTCCTGGTCTTACAGGGCTTTTTGTTTAGGACCCCCAATACCAGCTTTCCTGGGTGCAGACAGAGGCTCAGGTTTTAGAGAGGTGACCCAAGGGGCCCTTGGTGTGTGGGACAGGGCAGGGCCTGTATGAACAGAGCCCTTTGTGTCCCAGGGCCCTGCTGAGGAGCAGTGACACAGCCCCTGTCCCCACAGTCCTGTTCACGAGGTCAGGAACGGGAACAAGGTCCTAACATCACCCTCCATAAAGGGCTCTCGCACAGCCCTAAAAGCAGTCAGGTGTGAGAAGAGAAGCAGCTGTACAAGGCTCACACTTGATGCACCAGATTTGGCAGATGGTTTTGTATTTACCCCTTTAAAATCCCTTCACTGGGAGCAGCACACACCCCACACACCCAGAGGATGCAGCAGGTTATGCTCCTTCAGGCATGTGCACAACAGCGTCCTTTGAATTATGCAGGCTGGGGGAAAATTCACATTATTAAAAAAAGTAATAACTACCACATAACACATCTGCTTATGTTTGCAAGTCACACATGTGCCAACTCTTCTCCTTCCCGAGTCCCAGGGCAGTTTCTTAGTCCTTTATCTGAGCATAAATGACACCAATCCTGCAGTGGAAGCTTTGCATGATGCTCTGGGAGAAGGAGCCAAGCTTGAAGAAAAGTAGCTTCACCCATCAGCATTAATAGCTCACGTATCAAACACTCACACACAAATAAGGAACAAAACCAAAGCTAGCAAACCCTCTCACCATGTTTTACAGTAATGCAGCATCTGTCGTTTTCAAAACTAAGTCAGAATAAATGTGGCAATTTCAGTTGCCTGCATGTGGCTGTTGATGAGCGTGGAGAAATATTTCCAGATTAAATGGGTGAACATCCATGTGGCTAAAGTAGTACAAACAGGGCCAGGCACAGCTGCTACTTTGTCTCCTAACATGGAGATTAGTGCCATCAGCAGGGGCACACGAGCCCAAAATGCAGTAATTCTGCTAAATAACAAGTGCCTGCCAAAGGGATTGTGTATTCCCAGCACAGCCCTAAACCTCAAGTCATAGCCTACATCTGAGGCAGCAAGGGTGCCTTAACAATGCAGTTCAGGTTTTCATCTTCTCCAGAGGTGGAGGAGGGGACCTGCTTTGACTGAGGTTACCTGTGTGCCAACCCACAAAGAGCAGCAACAGAGCCCAGCAAAGAGCTCAGGATATTCCCCTGCAACTCTGCCAGCAACCCCTCACATCTCTCTCCCTCTCTCTCACTTTCCTGCCTGATCAGGTAACAACAATCCTGTGTTAAAAATAAACATGAACACAGATTAAAAGCTCAGAGACCAAGTATATCACTCATCTGAAAAACTACTAAATTTTTTTTTTTTTTTAATCCATTTGGATCAAATTATAAATTTTCATTCCAACAGCACTCACAAACACAGGCAGCACTTTTCTACGTAAGGTAAGTCCATTCTCTTTGGAGACAGACATCAGGTACAGCTTATGTGCCTAAGGTCTTCAGACACATAAAATATTGCGGAAAGCAAAGGGAATTCTCTGCTGTCTGTCCTTCTCTGCAGAGAGACAAGGAAAATTGTCCAAAGCAGTTCATGCCCAATGAAGCTACTCCACACCACAGGCCTAAAAGGGATTAGAAATGAGCACCCACAGCGAGGAGGGAACATGGCAAGGAGCAGTAAGTGCAAGGCTTTCATAGGCCCTGTGCTTTGGCTTGTGAACCTTCCTTGTCTTGGGCCAACCTGGAGTTTGTTCTGTGCGAGGTCTTGCCCAGAAAGGCAAATCCTCAGGACTGGCAGCCTGTGCTGAGCTGTGGAGAAGAATTTGGGCAGGACAGGAGGCGACCAGCTGAGAAAACACCAGCATTGAAAAAAGCATTTGTAGTTGTGTCATCAGCCTACAGTGGCAGCTTGTTTAGACACTGACACAAAGCCCTCACTCACATAGACCTCCTCTTACTATCAACCTGTTATTTGCCAGAACTCATGAGGATTAAGCCAGTCTACAGCACTTTTTTGTAGATGGTTCCACTGTTGCCTTTCCGTGGTCTTAAAATTAAAACCAAAACATAGTTTATGGGGAAAAGGGATTTTTACCTCGGTATTTATTTCAGAATCCTTGGGTGCAGCACTTGTCCAGGTGGAATGCCCTGAAAATGCATGCACCTCACACACCGAAATACACACAATTCTAGGCCTTGCAAAATTAACATATTTATCAAAGATTCCCCAGTGAGAGGCTGGAGTGAAGCCCTCGTTGTGAGGAACCTTCCCCCTGGCTGGGCCTGTCTGAGGTTCCAAAATGTGTTCTGGAGAGGCCCTTGGTGTCTGGGGCTCCCAGGATGTTTGCTCTCCTGGTTTAACAGTGCCGTGGGGCTGAGCTGAGTTATCAGCCTTGGGAAGTTACAGTGTGTGGGCTAAAAGCACTGAGAATACATCAAACTATAAAAGGGTATGGAAGAGGGGTATAAAAGAAAAAGCAAAAAACCATTCTGGCATCACCAGAAGCATCTCCTGAACAGAACCAGAGAAAACTCTGGGTTCCATGGATTCAGGGTTTGTCCCAGCACTGAGCCACACAGCAGGGTGACACAGGCAAACAGGACAAATGCAAAAGGACCCCACAGTCAGAGTCTTGAGGTGCTGGTGCAGGTAAGGAAGCAGCAGATGTACACAGAAAGGGAGATGGGGAATGTAATCATTCCTGGTTCCTCTCTGTGAGTTACTACAAGCATTTAGCACCTTACAAAGAATAACATCTTATTGGAAATAGAAATCAAACTTATTCTGAAGCTGCTAAATGTCCTGCTGCTTCTTTGGAAAGAAACACAATTGGATTTGTGTAAAGACTTTTTTTAAAGGATGTTTTATTTTGTTTGATAGTCACTTGAAATATTAGAGGCTGAAATAAATCCTAAAATTCTCTGACACAGAATTAGACTATTTAAGGATTAGCCTGGATTATTTGCAGAAAACTGGGAAAACCCACCAAAAGTAAGTCTCTGTCAGCAGCTGACTGGTTCTGAAGGGGGAAGATATGAAAGAGCATTGGTACTCTTTGTAAATTTATATTCTGAAATACAGAAATATAAACTAATACAGGGTATTAAATGCTTAGGAGCCCTTAAAAGTTAGTTCAAAACTCACTGAGGCAGTGATTAGGCCTCCATGAATGAGGATCCTTCCCACCATGCCTATCAGAGCCTGGAAACACTACAAGAATCAGCTTAGCTCAAACCAGATCAGGATTTGATCTAGAATGTCTTGTGGTTATTTTAAACTGAAGGAAGCCAGACATCCTCTACTAGAGGATGAATGATTTATACCCATGAGGTCACCATCTCAATCATTCCTATCCTGACAAGTCTCAACCAAGGCTTTATTTGCTTATTGGCCATCTTTAATTGATGAGTTGGTTCCCTCAGTTTATTGTCTTCCCACCCACTCACTTGGGAACAGGCCAAAGTATTGACAGGAATGAGGCCTCCCAGTGAAGATGAGAAGCTCATGGGTAGGGCCCCACTGGGGGAATTTGCCAGGCAAAACTGAGTACAGAGAAGGAAAAAGCTTCCCTGCAAAGATTTTCCATTGGAGAAAAATTCCATTGTCCTCCTAAATGTGTGACCCAGGGGATCCTCACTGTCAGAACTGGGGTGGGCACCACCACAGCCAGCACAGCCTCAAGTCATCTCTGCTCTCATTCCTGTTCAAGGTGCTGCTTTTGCTCAGCACATGGACAGACCTTCTCTGCTCAGCAGCCTTGGTCCACCCCAAGCCAAACCTGCACCAGCAATGGCAAAAATTAGCTTCAAGGCAAGAGGAAAAATGTTACTGTGAGGGGGAGAGGGCAGGATAAGGAAGGAAGGGGAACAACATTATCTACCAAGATTGGAGCTGCTGTTATGTGAACAGGAAGAAAATGACCAGTTCTTCCTAATAGCTGATCTCAGTCCGTGAGGGTTTTTTTGCTTTTATGGCTCTCTGTCTGCTTCGTGCCAGTGTGAGCTACAAACCATAACTTTAATAGCTTCAACCAAAGAGTTATGATAATATCAGACAGCGTGGATGATGAGCAAATAACAGCAAAAATGTAATGAAAAGTATATATTTATGTCCTTGCTATTAAACCCAAAGCTATAAACATTGACAGCCCTAAGAGTAGCAGTTTCTATTGTCATTGATTAATGCCTTGTTTTGAAGAACAAGGAGAAGGTTAAACCAAGAAAGAAACAAAGAGAATTCTTTTTTTGCTTCCCTCAATCTGAAAAATTGGCTATTTTGGGTGAACCTGCATTCCTGAGATATTTTCATAGAAGGAAATGCAGTCCGAGATCTTTCAGGGCCTTTGAATCCCAGCACAATGCACATGATAAAACACTAACTAACAAGGAGTGTGCTCACTAATGTGTACATTTCACATTTGTTCTTGGGTCCTGTCCATTAGCATAACTCTCAGCTGACAGGGCAGCCATAACCACCCTTCACTGCAAAACAGGGTTTCTTTTAACTCTTCAACAACTGTTGCCTCAAAGATTTCGAGGGCAGTCAGCCCAGCCAAATCAATGCAAAAAGTTTGTAATTAATGTAATTAATCCTGATAACTACTGATGCAAAAAAACCTCTTCTGCCCATAATGGCATCAGGGATGCAGATGATGCCTTAGAACTTTGAAGAATCTTCCATGTCTGCCACAACCTAGAAGACAATGGCTCTGCACCTGGCTCCATCCAGGGTATTGTTTTCCCACCTGGCTCTGGGATTCTGTTTATCCCAACAGATGGTTCTGAATGGAAAAAACAAGGTCACAGGCTCTGAATATTTCTGCAATGCTACCAACCTCCTCCAACCCGATAAGAGAAGTTTCATTTCTGCTGTTCCTGCTCTGATGAAATGTTCATACCAAACATTTGCACAATTCTCCCCTCCAGCACTGCTCCCCCTCTCCTCAACCCCTCTCATAACCTTCTCTCTTTGGCATCAGACACACCTGATAACCACACAGGAAATCCAGAACTGTGTCCTCTTGAGAGTTCCCGCAAAAAAGAGCCTAGAGGTTCTCTTTTTAATCATTTTAGATTAAAAAAAAAAAAAAGAGAGAAAGGAAAGACCTAACTGAGGCTATAGAAGAAGTTGAGTCTGAGACTCACCAGGACAAAGGTGAGTCTGTGCCATTTCCTGGGACAGACACTGTGCTCCTAAAACACAGACCTGGCACCGCCTCAGTGCTACACACAGCACGTTATAGGGACAGCTCATCAATCCTCCTGCCAACCCACTGACCCTTCTACCATTAAAAAGGCATCAGCTCTTCCCTCTATTGCCATTCCCCTTTCTCCAGGCCCCAAGCCCCTCACTTCAGGTGAGGCAAAGCCCCCATAACATAACTCATTGCTCTTCCCAGGCAGCACCCTGGGCATTAGCCTGGCTCACTGCAATCCCATAAGTTTTCTCAATGCTTGTTCTAAAGAGATTTTTAAAAATTATTTCATTTTCCTACACAGGCAAGGGTGAAAAGGCAGCATTTTTTGTGAAAAGCCTCATATTTTTCCTTCACTGAAAGGAAGGCTATTTTTCCTGAACATCAGAAACGCTCGTGGTGCAACACTGCTGGAAATTGATATTTATGTGCACTATTCTTACCCTGGGAGCAAAGATGCCCAGTCCTATGCACCTTCACCACGGCTTTGTGCTGCTCCTTAAGGGAACTGGTGTGATGGTTTCTCCTCTCTTTTCTTTTTTTAATAACCTGAATGTTATTATTGCTGCTGTTGTTGCTAAAGAGCTCTAGGGGGAGATGTGAAAATAGTCTGCTCCCTTGTGTAATGCGTGAAATCAAAGCAGAATGCATCAGGCTGATGCTGCCTGCCTGTTATTGCCTTAAAGCTTGTTATTAAAAACAAACAAAAACAATTGCTGCACCACCCTGTATTCCACCTCCCCCAGAACAGAAGAGAAATTTAGTGTAGAGGTGAAAGATATCCAGGCTTCAGGACCCCTTTAGAGAGATTCCAGCCAGCCAAACTCACCATGTGCATTTATATCCCAACTTATTTGAGAGAGAGGAAATGTGGAGAGTGCCCAGCCAAAGAGAATCCCACTCACTCACACAGCTCTTGTGAGCACTCTCGGCGCTGGAGAAAGGTGTCTCACTGAAGAATTAACACTGAACAACCTCAGGAAACACGCAAATGTATTCTTTCACTGAAACCTTTACAAAATAATGAATTCTGAGCTCTGAAATGTGCTTTCAAAAGCCTGGCAAAGTAAAGCTCTCCTGTAGCACCACAGCAAGAGCTGAAGCAGCTCTGTGAAAGGCACTGTGGTCACCTGAGGATGGGTATCTGCAGAAGGGGATGAACAAAGCCAAACTCCAATGCTGCAATTATTTGTGGACTGTTCAGAACGTGGCAAGCTCACCTCCCACGACATGCAGGCTTTCAGCACCACGCCTCCCTCACAAAGCAAATGTCACTCACACTCTGCTCCCTGCCCTCCCAGGCTTCCCAGAGCACCTGGAAAAACCTGAGCGAGCACCAGAGCAGAGATTTGGATCAAAGAACTCCACAGTTTGGCCTATTAAAAGAAAAATATGAATAATTTCTCTTTGGATCTGACAACTGCTGGTGTTTGAATGAAGGTGCTAAAAGTTCTATACTTTTACAGATGTTTGTGTACAGAATTACTTCTTTCCCCCTGGCTCCTCTGCTCGGAAAGAGGGAAGTCTGAAGGGCTGCATTAATCTCTGTGAATCACTATCTCAGCTGCAGCTACTGTTCGATATTCTTAAAATTGTCAGCACCAAAAATATAGGTTTTGTCCACAATAATTGCTTTTTA
Source organism: Vireo altiloquus (assembly GCA_013396875.1). Lineage (NCBI taxonomy): Eukaryota > Metazoa > Chordata > Aves > Passeriformes > Vireonidae > Vireo > Vireo altiloquus. The sequence continues at coordinate 169,959 of VZRF01007607.1, forward strand.
AAACACCAGTAAGGCCACTCTGGGGAGAGCAGTTATCATGAAATAATTATGCCCCTTTGGGATCTGAACACATGGCTGTGCTTTACGGATTAGGGCAACATCCCCATGAATTGCAGCAGAACAAGGCTCCTGTTGTGCTTTTCTCCTAAAGGCAGGAGGGTTCCTGGCCTCCCTCTCCCTTATTTTTAAGTGGTTCAGGCACCTTAGCTAAAAACATGTTCCTAAGAATCATAAGAGAGCAAACAGCTGTGACTTTCTTACTCTACAGCCATCTGTGCTCATGTATTTTTAATTCACCATTTTGGCTATTCGCACCAAAGTTGTGTTTGATTTGTGCTTGTGGGTATCAGACAGGCTCTGCACTGCTGAGAGGGGACCTGATGTGACACCAGCTTTGCTACATCAGGTCTGAACTGCAGCTGGCAGGTGAGGAGAAGCACCAGGACTGTCTTCTGTGGGAAGAGGGACAAGCCTCTCCCAGCTGAACTATCCTTAAGGTCCCATAGCTCAGATTAACAAAAGTAAGGAATTCAATCTCCCAAGGAGTTATCAAAATAGCCTCAAAGATGTTGGCAGCTGTACGTGAGGAAAGCATAACTTCAAAACCTCATCATTTGCACATCTTCCTCCTGTTAATCCTCTCTAGGAGTTCACATTCATATCCACAAGCACAATAAAGCCTTGCTGTGTGTACATACAAATTAATGCACGAATTATGGTTTGTAATACTGCAAGGGGAGATGTCCATAGGAGAACTTACCTAAATGTCATCTAAAGGTGTTTACAGATACTGAAAGAGACTCAGATAGAGCTGCACTGGCACTGAAAACTCCAATGACAAGTCACATTTAGGGACTGGAGCCAATTCTAATGCAGCTCATCCCAGCCAGCTGAGGTCACCTGCATCAGTCTCCCACTTCCATGCCAATAACACCATAAAAGACGTGAGTCTGTCAAGGTGATTTTTTTTTCCCAATCAAAATGAGAAAAGATTGCAATGGCTGTAAGGTTTTGGACATGCTCCCAAAAAAGCAGTCATCACCTGCTTTTGGAAAACAGCCTGAGCTGAAATACTGAGGGCCTATTTACACATAAAGAGACAAAGAAATTCAGGGCAAGGCCCACAACCACTGAGCAAAGCTCAAGTGAACAAGCCCGCATTTCAATCATGATTTCTTCTACAAAAGGAGAGAAGAAAATGACAAAATCATGGAAACAACAAATGCTTCAATGGGATACAACAAAACATCTTTGCTACTGCAATAACAACCACGAGTTTATGAACCATTGGATGGAAAAACCAGCAGAAAAATTAGACCATTTGGCTGTGGCCACTGGAATGTAATAGATGGCTCTTGAGCAGGGATAATGGAGCACATCCTGCAGTGATTAATGTGAAAAGCTGGGTGGTGAACAAAGTGTTTAACACATTAGAGCAATATGGCATGCAAACCAAACTAAAACCCCCATAAATAATTTAGGCACCCTTGCAAAGATTTACAAAGATTTATTTCACATATAAATCCTCTTTGTTGTAATATCACAAAAAAGGGTGAGCATTTCCATGCTTATTTATACAGAACAGAATGGAAATCTCACTTCAGAAAGAGGAATGCCCTGAAGGAATCTTCCTTCCCAAGACATAATGGAGCAGCATCTTGGCTAAAGGTCTCTTGAAAACTTTGACAGAAAGGTTTGGGCTGGAAGGGACCCTAAAGAACATCTCATCACAGGCAGGGAACCTTCCACTAGCCCAAGTGGCTCACATTCATCAACAATATAATTATATAACAAACATTTATTTACAGGGCTGAACTTTATACAATGGTGTGGGGTTAACAGCACAGAACTGGTCTCATCTGTAGCTTCTGAGGGCAGTGTCAGAGGGCATTTTTCTGAGAGCATTTATCACTCTGCCTGCACTGCAGGTCAGGGTGGGCTCACGTGGCAGGCCCTGAGCCGTGCAGGGTTCTCACAGCCTCTCACATCCCCACAAGAACTGAACACAGAGCCTTTCCTGTTCCAGCAAGCCCAATTTCACCAACAGCCTGGGTCAAGCAAGGAACTGTTATTTCTTGGCTGCTCAGACTGTGAGCCAGGGCAGAACTTGCTGTGGGATGCCTTCCATTAACATGACAATACCTGTTCCAGTCTGGGACCCAAATAACACAGCTAAACCCTCCTGTCAATACTGCAGTGATTAAATCAAAGGCTGTGGAAATTCGTCTGGCAGTTATATACAATTGAGTTTAATCTTCCAGCCCTACACACCACTGCCAAGCACCACATACTCCTTCATCTGAGCTCAACTTGTAAAGCCTTTGGAACCCTGGCATGATCGAGAGCAGCAAACGTGTCATTGTTTCCTCTGGGTGCTTTGAGGCTGATCTGCCAAAGTCAGGACAAGATTTAAATGAATCATCACAGAGAAGTAGTTGAACCTTGTGCCCTGCCCCCTCCCCCCATCTCCTGGGACACAGAGGACCCTGGTGTTTTTGCCTTTTCGTGGTCTTAAAATTAAAACCAAAACACAGTTTATGGGGAAAAGAGGTTTTTACCTCAGTATTTATTTCAGGATCTTTGGGTGCAGCACTTGGTCCAGGTGGAATGCCCCAAAATGCATGCACCCCCTCACACCTAAATACACACAATTATAGGCCCACACTCCTGTCACACTGAAATACACACCATTATAGGCCTTGCAAAATTAACATATTTATCAAAGATTCCCCAGTGAGAGGCTGGAGTGAAGCCCTCGTTGTGAGGAACCTTCCCCCTGGCTGGGCCTGTCTGAGGTTCCAAAATGTGTTCTGGAGAGGCCCTTGGTGTCTGGGGCTCCCAGGATGTTTGCTCTCCTGGTTTAACGGTGCCGTGGGGCTGAGCTGAGTTATCAGCCTTGGGAAGTCACAGTGTGTGGGCTAAAAGCACTGAGAACACATCAAACTATATAAAAGGGTATGGAAGAGGGGTATAAAAGAAAAAGCAAAAAATCATCCTGGCACCACTGTGAGGGGGGAACTGGGGTGCTGGACAGCTCAAGGAGCAGCAGAACTCTCTGCACATTCAGGTCACACCCTGGAGGCACATCCTGTGCGCTGAGGGCTGAGCCAAAGGCTGATCCTTTAGCTGCTGCACATCAGAGGGTGCAGTTAAAACGCACAAAGCAGCCTTAGGACCACAGTTGGCCAGCGTCACAAGGGCTTGGAAGATAGATTTTATTTTTTTATGGGATGATTTTAGACATTTGTCTCCATTCATGCCCGCTGCACATGTTCTGTGTGGAGTTCATCAGGAACACATAATGCCTTCAGCCCCAAGGCAGTGGTGTTCCAATGCTCACATACATTTGTAAGAGTTCCCAGCTGTCTCTGAAAGCAGAATAAGCCCAAGTGCCATTTGAGTCCCTTTTGAAGGTTTGGTTCAGGAGCAGAAGAACAAAGCCTGAAGATTTTATCCTTCTTATTGCTGCAAATGCCAAGAAAAGTTTAAAATTAATAGCAACCACAATAAAGTGGAATAAGAAATAAAAGAAACATTTACTGCCTTAGATACAGGCCTGTGCCCCTGACATCTCCATATCAGGGCAGCATTGTCTCTGCTGCAGCAGCAGGGAAGCATAAAACATGCTCTTACTGCAAACACGATGAATTTTTCTGTCCTTTTAAACTTCACTGGGGAAGGCTGCATACTATAAAAACAAAGAGAATGGAAGACTTTCATTCTACATAAGGCAATTACCAGGCCTGTCAGCAAGAGCAAGATTTACTACACAGAAAGGGTAAGGAGAAAGGAGTGTGCCAAGCAGTTCAGGGAAATATTGAAGGAGACGGGGTTGCAGGATATTTTTCCAGCCCCAGTTTTGGTAGATACCATGTAAGAGCAAGTTCTAAAATCCCAAACAGGTCTGTCTGTACAGGTGATCCCACCAGAGCCAGAACACAGCCATGGGGCTTCTCTAACACAAGACATGGGACTACAAACCCACATTCCTGCATGAAGTTATCCCAAATATTCCTCTGCAAAGCTGGATGCTCTGATAGAAAAATCAGAGCCAAGACACACACACAGATGGTCCATGCAAAGCAGGGGGCCCTTAGTCAGTGTTAGTGCCCAGGGAGCTCCAAAGGAAACCTTCCAGGGCATCCTTGGTCCTGGAATTCTGACTGGGAATGGATCAGTAACACCATCCATGGGCTGAGCTCTGTGTCACAGTCTCAGCTTTGACCACAATGCTGTTGAGAGAAACATCTGAACATCACCTCACCCACATCTTGTTGTGCTTGAAATTCAGGTGTTGCTGCTATTAATATGAAATAATGGTGAAGCTGGAAAGATTCCTTATGCTTGTAAGACTTTTGGATGTTGAAAGCATCTTCCACAGAGCTCCTTTGCTGGGTTAAACCTCCAGAGCTGTGCTGGAGAACAGCTGAGGTTCTGCCCAGCAAACACACTCTCAGAGATTGACTGCTGCCATTTGCTTCAAAATGGCAAGAGATTTAAAAAAAATAGATTTTCTTTTTTTGAAGTATAAAATACTACAGTTTTGACATGAAAAGACACCCAATCAGCATTACAACTTGAAGAATGTGATGCAAACTAAAGAATAAGTACAGAAACCTTTGGCAAACTCCCAAAGAAAGCAAATGTGTTGGAAGCCTCAGCCAAACTCTCACTGGAGTTAAAAAAGGAAGAGCAAGGGATTTATTCCATGCAGCATGTGTTGGTGGTTTTGGGTTTTTTTCCCAAAGGATCCTCACTCAGCCACAAGGGGAGATCCTGTGGTGCTGGAAGCTGTGAGGAGTTTTAACACCAAATTGTTGGTTACTGCTGCTGGCACCCATAATTTTGGATGCTCAGCTGCCTCAGAAATGACTGTGCCCTGCAGGCAAATTGTCATCTTTAGTGTAAAATGTACCTGGTGCCCATATGGACAGTAAGGAAATCCACCTTCTGAAGTACAGTCAGAGAGGAGAGTTAAGCTGAAATCTCTATTAAATTGTTAAACTGCTGTTCTGAAAGATTGGGCATAAATATTAACACCACTACTAAGCACTTGTATTTCGTATTCCTGCTTGAAGCAACTTTTATTGCTGAGTTTTAAGTGCCTGAAATTAACACCTTCTCCCGAAAATGCTGACAGATCTTTCATTGTAATAGTGCTACGAGGCACAGAGCACAGCTACAGCACCAAAGGCAGGCTATTTAAACCAGAGAGCAAAGCAGAGCAGAGCTCTGGGGGCCAACACCACCCTAGAGCAGCCCCATAAACCTCCCTGGGGCATCAGCTCAGCTGCCAAAGGAAGGCCAAGAACTCTCCAGCTGCCAGTGCTGGAAAAAACCCTGCCCTGCCTTGGCAGTGGCACTTGTGCCTGCTGGGGAACACCAAGGCTGTGCTGGGCAAGGAGGGTCAGGAAAGGCCAGGATTCAGCTGGATGCCACAGACAAATCCATCTGCCAAGGACAGTCTCACTTCCACTGCTTCTGGTTTTCAGGAATGATATCAACGTGAAGTGACAGATCATCCTGACCTGGCACTGGCTGATTATTTTGGAGGTGGTAATTTCTTTCTCCTCATTCCACGAAAGATATGAGGCATCTCCCATCCCAAAACAAATGGAGAAACTAAGGGGACTAAGAAAGGGAAGAGATGATATGGGATCCTGAAGTAATTTTGCTTTCCTTGTAGCTCTCACATTCCCTTGCTACACAAGCCCACTTGCAAGGAAATATTTTTAATTTTGAAATTCTATTAATTTCTTTTTTTTTAAAAAATGGATAGCAGAAATGCCTGAAAGACTTGAAAGGAACACAGTGCTTTGAATATATAAAATTCCACTTTCTGTGATTCTCTCAAGCAACTTTTTGAGACAGACACAGCTTTTAACTTCCCCTGCAGCAAGATGCCCCCAAAAGCAACCTGAACCTTTGCTATTGATCCCAAGTGAAACCCTCCTGCTGGGACACTGCTGCCAACCCCAAATTAAGCTGAGATTTGTGCACAGGAACCCCAGCCATACTTTAGACAAACTGTGTTTATGTCTCACTGAGCTCGTTTGGAGGTGGCCCAAGCCACAGCTCCCACGGGATGACCCTTCTGCTCCATCCTTGACATCTCCCAGGCAGAGTTCCAGCATCTCTCACCCTCACTGATCAGCAGGGGAAGCAGTTCACTTTTCCTCTCCCTTTGCAGCAACAAAGAAATCTCATAAGGCATTGTCTGCCTGATTCCTCCCCACAAACAGCTCACAAACCCCACGGAACTGAGGCTCTGCACTGCTGCAATTGCATTGCACCATTGCAATATTGCTGTCCAGAGTTTCATTCTATATTCCCAGGCTGGTTATTTACATCTTTTTGGGGCTTGGAAGAGGCAACACCTGGGATGGAGCCCAGCTTTTCCACAATTTCTGTCTGCCTTTCTTTCAGCAAGTAAACAAATCAAAAGACTTGATAATGCTTACTCCCCTGTTCCCAGAGTCAATTAAAATAACTCCCAAAAATTATCTTGGGAACTCCTATGCACACCAACACTGGAATAAACAGGAATATTTTCTCTGCTGTCATCTCTTTTCAGCAGTGATATTCTCTAACACTTTACCCAGACAGTTCCAGGTTTCCTGCCTCTCGCAGAGCACAGTTTCCCTTTCCCAGGCTGGACAGAGGCACACAGAGTCCAGCAGTGTTTCCAAAAGCCACCTGGCTTTTTCCTCACCCCAACCCCTTCCCACTTCAGCAGAGCAGAGTTAGGCCAGCACTGTGAGCTGCTTTTGATAATCAAGGCCTAAATTAACCTAGCTAGTAGTGGCAAACTCAGAAGGGTCTGGAATACCATTAACCTGTGCAGCTTCTTCCAGTCACAAAGTACCAGCATGCAGAAGAGTTCTTCCATTCAGCACAGGTCAATCTCTATCAGATTTTGGAAAATGCTTAGGTTACTCCTCTTCAATTGCTGTGGTCTAATTGCATCCCAAAACACTGAGTCTTTAACAAACAAACCTCTGTACCTCTTATTTGTTTTACAAAGGACATTTCCTCCTCAGCGTTTCTAAAGCTGAATTTCTGGTTTTAACAAAGTGCTTTGTAAAACACAAAAAAAAAAAAAAAAAAAAAAAAAAAAGGCACACTGATGATCTGAAGCAGAGGTTTTCAGCTGTACACGTAAAGATTTTAGTTTTAGGATCCATCTGATCTTTCCCGCTTCTGAAGGAAGAGAAGGGAGGAAGAGCTTAAAATTTCAATGAAATACATAATCCATCTTTTGCCTAAATCTCCCCAGTCACAGCACGCTCACCACCTGCTTTACTTTCACCCGTGCAGCCTGGGCTCAGCAGGGAACAGTCTGCTGCAGCAAGGATTTCCATGCAATCACAAGGGCATCTCCTGCAACTCAATTTTAAAGTGAAGAGGGAGAATTATAAGCAAAAATCCACCAAGAGTCAGGCCTGCAGCCTTCAGCAGTGTGTTGCATGTGCAGGCACTTTGCAGACACAGCAAGAGCTTGGGGGCTTGCCTTGTGACAATGCTTATAACAAACACCAGCATCTCTCAACACAGTTCTGCAACAAAAGTTAGAGAAGATTAAATTTTTATACATAAATCAGAGGACATCCAGCAGGATATCCAGAATAAACTTCATCACAAAGGCTCAGATGCATGGGTAAAGTACCCATTTAAACAACTCAGTGATTTTAATTGTGTATTTAGGAAAGCTAAACAAAAACACCCTGCTTCCCCACCCCCAGCCAGCCCTTCTTTGCCCACTCACGTGCACTGCCTTGCTGTTCAAGGTGTGCAGCCCTGCCATGCTGCCCAACTCCTTGCCAACATCCTGATGAAAAACTGCATAATCACAAAAATGACACCAGTAATCCACAGGGATCTGCAGAGGCCATTATTTACACAGGAAAGGCTCGGCAGATGCTGACCTTCCCCCGAGTTCCTCCCCACCCCAAGGCAGATAATCCTCTCTGTAGTTATTAACAAACACAGCCCTAAGAGCCTGATACAGTTAAATGATTTAGCACCTCCAGGTAAAACTTTTGTGCTGCATCCTAATTTACTACCCACCAGCGACGCCTTCTTTTTTATCAGTCAGAACAGGAGAGATTAGATGCTCCATGCAGATTTTATGTTTTGCCATCCAGGAGATTTACAGCCTTAGTCTCACCCACTGCATTCAATGAGGTGGAGCAGTGTCAGAGCTGTCCTTTTGCAATGTGTGAAAATGCAGAGCACTGCACTCTGCAAAACATCAGCCAGACACTCCTCAGGTTTGTGTGAGCTCAGCAGGCAAACAAGAGGCACATTTCAGTGGCCCTGCTCAGACAGGCCCTCCCCACCACCCTGAGAAGAGCTGGTCAGGAGTTTCCCACCAAAACATCCACTCCCCCTGTGGCCATGCTGGACATGCCAGGAGGAAAATGAGAGATCTTACAGAGTCATAGAATCCTGGAATGGTCTGGGCAGGAAGAAGCCTTAAAGCTCATCCCACTCCCTGCCCTGGGCAGGGAGATGGGAACACTTTCCCCTATCCCACGCTGCTCCAAGCCCCATCCAGCCTTATTTCCTAAAGAAAACTTGCATGTGCATGACTTCCTCTGTGGTCTTATGTTTATGAAAACTTCCAAAGCTCATTATTTTGAGCTAACTATCACACCTTCCCCAAAAGGATTAATGAAAGCATTGGAGTTTTCTGTAAGGGATGGAGCCACTGGAAAGGACAGCTGGAATGGGACAGGCAGGTGTCTGATAACAGATAACATCCTCACTGTTTGCCAAGGCACACCTGAGCTCCCTACAGAGAGCTGAAGGGAGCAGTGACACAGGGAGTCATTCAGAAAGACAGAACTTTGCTTAATGAGAAACCTTGACTCTGCATTTAATCAAAATAAGCCAGATTATGAGCAGTAGGGCAGTTTAGTGTGGAATATGTGCTATTAATCATACCTCAAATAAGCTCTGGGAACTTGCTACTAAAAAAAGTAATCACTATTCACCAGCAAGTTTAGCAGCAATTTAATCAAAATAAAACTCAAGTGTGTAGCTTAAAAATGCATTACATCAAACATTAAAGGTTATGTTCAGCCCCTGAAGCATCAGCTATTATTTATGCCCATAAATATGATACAATAAGAGCATACCCTTCAAGAACATAGATACAATTCACCCAAGTGAAATTTTACACCTGCAAAGTGAAGGAGAAAGGAAACAAACCTCTTTTCTCAAAGCCAGACCCTAAAGATTCACCCCACTTGTTACACAATTATTTAAATCAGAAGCAGAGTGTTTGTATTTGATTTGAAAGTCCGACACCATTCTAATCAGGACTTCATCCTAACCAGTTTTTAGAGCCCCACTCTTGATGGATATGATTCTCTAAAGTACTGTCAGCATCCCAGCTGCTGTAGGGGAGTAATGATTTTATTTGGTTTCGGTGAGATTTGTGTCTATCATTGCCCTGACCAGACAGAAATAAATTAACCTATCACAGCACCCAGGAGTGCAAAACCAGCTTCTGTAAAGCTGCTGATTCCTCATGTAAACACCCTTTCTGTCTGTCCAGCCATGCTGCTGTGCCCCTCTGAGGCACCCTTTGGCTCCTTGGGTTGTCCCTGTGTCCCCTCCAGCCCTGAGAACAGAGCTCTCCATCAGTGCCTCGCCCAGCAGAGCTGCACTCACAGGCACAGTCCTTCCCTCCCTGCAGACATTGCTGCTCCCTGCCTGCTCTGCCTTCTGCTGGCTCCTCAGTTCCATTTGAACTGACCAATAATTGCTGCTGCAAAGCAAGTCAGCTTCATACTGCACTGTCTCAAAACATTTTAAATCTCCCGTTTTGTGTGCCCATGAGGATGTTGCAGGAACTGTGAGGTGAGACAGAATATTGAACTCTGGAAGCAGGAATTTCTTTAAAAAACAGAGGCTCTGAAATACCCACATTTCCAAAATCCCACCTTGTTAAACTTCTTCCTTTGCCTCAATCCCTGCAACTGATCAAAACTCCCTTTATCCTCAATTTTCATATAAGATCTGACTCTGCCAAGGAACTGTCTTGGTTCTTTCCGCATAATTCAGGCCTTGGGTTGTTAATTTAAACATTTAAACATCATCTTCTCCAAAGGATTCCTCGAGTAAGGCTGACTAATTCTCACTGATGGAACACACACACACATAAATGTAGATGCAGGCATAAATGCCAAAGGTACTGCTCAAACCAAGCTCTTGATCTAACTGAGGGATCATTTTCAAAAATGCCTCTGAGAACTCAAAAAAAAAAAAATACTCTGTCACATGAATTAAGTACAGACCTTGGCAAATATCCAAATTTTTCTATTTTCCACAATATTATCCTGCTATAACACTGCACCTCACCATGAGCAACATGTACCAAACTACCCCTCAATGGTATCCCCTGTGATTCTAATCTGACTTTATTCCACTACATAGGCAATTTTTTATTAAAACCTGCTCCTGAAGTGAACTCAGCAGTTGAATGAGATAAACATCATTTTAATACCGAAATCCTTTTAGCAATTCTGTATCTGTGGAAGAGTAGCAACATGAAAATGCCAGTGGATGCAACATCTCACTGAGACTTTTCAGCTCAGACACCAGATTGTGCTGCTTTTTCTTCCATGAGAATCTATTAAGCACCAAACTAAAGTCATTGGTTTATTGTGTAAATATCATGGCAATGGTGCTTTCAGTTATTATCCACTGGGATCAAATCTCAAGTGATGGAGGAAAAACTCCAAATTCCTTTGACTATTGCCAGAGATATCACAGACCCTTCTCACACATTGATTTCTGGTGTTATTTACTTTACAATAGTAGAAATATCCCTTTGCATGTTCCAGAAATAAGAAAGCCAAAGGAGTCATCTATATGGGTGTAAGATAGGATATTGAACTAGATTCCCTGAAGCAGAAGTCACTGGCATATAGGTAATATTTCAGAAGCTGGAATTGATTTCCAAGGCAGTCCTTCAGCATCCAGCATTCATGAGAGCTCATATTGGACGAAAACAAGTCGATACAAGAGGCATGGGAGATTTAAAAGGCTTTGAGGTACAGTAGGATAACAATGGATAATTTACACATGATGCTTAATAAGCAACTGCAGAAAAGCTTTTGCTTTTGCCTATGCCCAGGGTAATTTTTCTCCTTTTTTTTTTCTACAGTTACACAGTAAACTTCATAAGGTGATTTTGGCCAAGCCAAGCCAGGCCAGTGGCTCCTACTCTGGGTTTAATGTGACAGGAGGTGTCCAAGTCCTTTTTATTACATGCTGTGGTACTCAAGCTTGCCTCTGGTTCTAGTTCTCCCTCAGTAAATCTTGGTCAGCACCAATCTATTCCATTTTATCTCAGACTTTCAGGATTTATATCCAAGGAAAAGAGCTGATTTTGGCCGTGCTCCAGTCTGTCAAAATAATCAAAAGGCCCCTTCTCTCATAAAAATCTAATAGGAATTTTCTGAATAACTCCAGCTATGATTCAGCACACTTGAAATCAAATATCCAAACTTCCCTAAGAAAAGCTTCCCTTTACCTTTTTAAGTAAGCCTAAATACTAACAATGCCAAGTACTGTCAGGTTAAAATATGAGACAAATTAACCTTCATTAAGAAAACGCACCTGCAACACAGCCTACCAACTGTGAAAAAGCAACTGTTCCCTGGATTTGCATTTGTATTGTCTTCACCCCTCATTAAACAGTCCTGCTGAATCTTGCTGAGCAGTCACTGGCTGCTCTAAGAAGAATCTCTCCGTAATCATGTCTATTTTGCAAAATTTTGCAAAATTTTTTACTCAAAAAGAAGTTAGAAGGTCTTAAAAAAAAAAATCATTCTTTTCTCACACCCAAAGAAAAAAATCTTTATGTAAGAAGTCTGATTAGCTATGAGGAATAGTTGGAGTAACCAGGGTAACTTCTTTTTTTTAGTTGGGGTTTATTTTTTAAGTCAGAAGAATAAAAAATAGGTTAAATACTAGATGAAAGTATGATTACAACTTGATATAAGGGGCCTTGAAAATAAACAAGTCACAAACTCCAAGCCCCAGTCCTGGCAGAAATGTTTGCAGGCAGCTTTCGTGAAGACTAATACAGAAGTTTTTGTTGAATTAAACATTGCCCTGTACAGAACTAATTTCCATCAGTTTCTAGGGGTATAAATGCACAAGCAATAAAAACATGAATGAAATAACCCTGGCTCTGCTTCTTATTTAAGATGCAGTAGCATAAAAGGATATTAAGCCATTTGAACCCTTCCAGGTGCTTAGACTGATACACAGAACAAGGAGGGTTCTCCTTGGAACATCAGTCCAAAGTGGCACATCCTTTGTGCCTCCTGAGGGATTGTCACCAGGGAAGTCACCCAGAGCAGTCCTGCTGCAGTGATCACAGCCAAAATATCAGAGGTGGTGCACTCAGACACTTCCCAAGCCTTCAGATCAGATTTGTGCAGAGAGCACAACAGTATTTTTCACCTCAGAAAGAATCTTCAGTGCTGAAATAAAGCTTGTAGGTAACAAGAGCTCTGAAGTCGCTGTAGAGTCAGATGATTATGTAAGAAACACATCACTGGGATGCTTAATTACATTGGCTTCATTCCTGCAGCTGACTGCCAAAGAGGGATTCAATCACCTGAAGGTACTGATGTCTCAGGTTTTAACTTTTCTGTGTTCCCAGCCCTGCAGTGCCCAGTGTAACTCTGCAGGTCCCTGGAGCTCGTTCAGTGCTGTTCTCTCATGCTCACACTGACATAACAAAGCCTCTCCAGCTCGCTCTCCAAGGACACCCAGACCCTCCTGGGCCCAACAACTGCAAACCTTCATCTTGGGGAGAGGGGGGCAAGCTTGGGCAAATTCCATCCTTGCCTGGCTTCTGCTTGGGCAATTGATGCTGATATCAAAGTGGGAAGAACTCGGGAGCTGTCATTGTCCATTTTGGGATGCACTGAGGCAGGAGCCTCTGGAGCCCAGAGTGTGACCTCTGAAGGCCTTTCAAATCAATCCCTCCTTTATTCCTTGATTCCTTGTCTGGTCTCTGTTTCTAGGGAACCATTTAAGGCATCAGTATAGACCCAGCATCAGGACACAGAATCACCCCTCATGACTGAAACCCAGAACTTTTTCCACCTTACCTCATCAATGACATTCCTACAGACAGGTGCAGTGTGACCCTACTGAGACAAAGTCTCCTCAGCAGCAGTGGGACTTTTATGTCCCACTCAAACGCTTCAGGGTTTCTCCTTCCTCAGCTCTGTTTTCTCAGTACTTGTAAGTATGAATTGGAGCAGGAACTTGATTGGGATCTCTCACTTAACCAAATTCATAATTGCTGGGCAAGTGCCTATCAAGAGTAGTCTTCCAGATCTCACTCTTCCAACACCATGAGCCCAAAATCACACCACAGCAACGTGCAGCTTAAAAATCCCTCAGTTCACAGATGCAAAGCAACATTTTCCTATTCATTGCAATATTTACAGGAGAAGTGAAAGCACCAAGTTCTCTTTGCATCCCCACAGACAGCTCCACAGAGAGCTGGGAATTTCACATTCCAGCATCCTCACAGAGCAGCAGCAGAGGCTCCAGAACCACAGGCACTGCCCCAGCCAGGTTTGCCAGGCAGTGATTGCACAGAACAGCCTGAGAAATTCTCCACAGGCTTTTAAACTATTACAATAATTCAAACAGGTGTTCAGTGGGGCATTTCATATTACTATAACTCCACCTGGATGCAGAATATTACTTGGTCTGGTAATTCACAACCCAAGTGTAGCAATTATGTAATTTTAAAATAAGTGTGGGGGAAAAATCAACTATTCACATACCAGTTCACTCTAGCTTCCAGCAAGCAGGTGTTTTTCTTGGGTTTGGGGGGATTTTAATATATAAGATGTTTCCACAAATCTACACCCTCTTCAGCCAATTCTTAAAAGCAAGCAGTTTATTAGCTTATTAATGTAACTATACTCAAGCAGTTTCAGTGCTTGAGGTGAAGCTGAAATGTTCAGAACAGCAGCTACATCCAGTTTGGATAACAGAATTCCGTACAGGCCACAGGGCTACATAATTATACACAGACACACCCTTAAAAAAAGATCTATAAAAAGTTAACAATATGAAAGTATCCAGATGTCCATAAAGACGAATATTACCACTAACCAAAGAACACCAGCAATTACCCAATACCCCAAAGCAGTTCTCCGTGGTGAGGGGGCTCTAAACAGAACTAACTGTGCTCAGTTCCAAAGTTCTGATAATTTTCTGCAAATTCACACTCGTGCACAAGCTTAAACTCATTGCTGTTCGGGAAAGTACTTACACATTGAGCAGACCTAGATGTGATTTGTTATCCAAGTTCTCCTAACACATACTTAAGATTCTGGAATCTCATTCTCAACAATTTCCAAATTCTGCTCAATTTCTCCAAGCCTCAACTAAAAATTTAAGTCATCCCTACTTTATCTTACTGCTGTTAAAAGGAGCAGATACAGTGTACAAATCCTGTCCAAATGCCCAGTAATTCCATGTGTTGAATGCTTTTCAAAACCGAGAAGATCCAGCACAATCTCCCTCTGTACAGAAGAATCCAAATCACTGCATTAATGAGCATTTGAGAAAGCAGTTGGAACTTCATTAGGAAAAGAACCATAGCAATTTTGGTTTTAAATCCTGGCCCTTCCTCTGAAAGTCCCCATTTCCCCCTTCCAAAACACAGCATTCAGTCAGCAATTTAATTAATGCCAGGTAAAGCTGATAAAACAGAAGAAAATAACCTTTCCATTAACAAAAGGAAAGAGACCCTTTGTGAAGTGAATGACACCATGACCCTGGTATCCTTCGTCTCTGGAGAGCTCAGCCAGACCATCCTGATGCATCCAATCTTTATTTCCCCTGCCAGCAGCTCATGTGGCAGTGCCATGGTGCCACCTGCCCAGGGATGGCTCCTGTGGCACCACAGAAGAGGCTGTGGGGCAGACTGGTTCCCATCACAAGGACATGGGGGGAGGAAATGTCTGGGAAATGGGGAATATGCCTCCTGCCACACCTGCTCAGCTCACCTGCCACTTCCTGTAGCAACAATTTGAAGAGTGATTAAGAGCTGCCTTGGTATTTTCCTCGATTTTTAGCTCTCCTGCTTCTCTTGCTCTCACTTTGCCATTCCTAAGGAAACTCTGTCAAGTACAAAGCAGTCACAGGAGAGGTGTGTGGATTTCGTAACTTGGAGGGGGAAAAAAATTCCCAGGACAAGATTTAAGAAACTCCAAACTCACTTTTTCTAGAGAGTTTGACTTCTCAAAGAGGCACCAAATCATCCAGCTGGTGTTGTTATTCCCATTAACACTGCAGTGGATATGACTGCTGGACATTAAAATAGAGAACCTGTGTCCTATATCCAAAAAGGGGGATTTTTATTGTTTTACATGCAGGGAAGTAAGTGCCATCTATTGTTCACTTTGAAAAAACAAATGCTTTCAGACTTTGGAATGGGTGAAATCCCACAGCATATTCCATAGACTTAAGTTATTGCTCTTTAAAAGGAAATTCAATACAAGCAGAGATACCTAATTACTTGTGAATCGGTCCCATATAAATATTAGACTATAAATTAGACTGCTTGAAAGTAATTCCTCTGCTTCTTGGGGCCTACTGAAAAATAAATTATAATAAAATAGCACTATGCCACAGCATAAAAAGCTTTCATATATTACCAGAGCTGAGATAATGAAAGATTCAGATGCTTTAAATTCTCCTTAAGATTCAAGAACTTGGGAAATCCATATATAGACTCACATACAAACTCCTTTATGCTTTGACAACAGCCCTGCTGCCTTCAGAGCACGATTTAAGCAAGTTCAGTACTCAAAGGCTCCTAGCAGAGGACAGATTCTCTCTCCTCAACAGCTATTATCTTCAGGTAGGTCCTAACTTTAGAACTTAGTCCTGACAAGGTCTAAATTGGTCAAAAGATCCAGGCCTTTGTTGTTTCAGATGTGCCACTGCTGGAGCATCAGTGACAGATGGGACAGGCTGCAGCCTCCCTCTCCAGAGGGAGATTTAGCCCCAGACAGGCACAGGAGCAGCAGGAAATCCAAGTGCCCTTTGTTCCACAGGATGAACCTTCATCTTATGATGGATCTGACCAGAACTGACACCAGGCACCAAACCCTTCTCCAGGGACTGGGTGTTCTCTCACACAACCCCTCTAAGGAAAAGAACACACTTCATAATTAATTGGGGTTTTCAGGCTGCCCACCTCTGCAAAACATTCAAGGCTGATCAACAAAGCTGCCTTGCTGACAGGTGGATTTGCCCCAGTGAAGAGCAGCTGGAGCAAAGGTGCCATTTGTGGAATTTGGCAAAGATTCCATAACAAAGAACCTGCTTCAGGCTCAGGCAAGTTCTGCAGTGCCAACAGCCAAAAACCTGCTCTGTGCCTTTACCCTGCCACTGCCAGTGACACCGAAACAAAGAAAGAAACAGGTGACACTCCTTTTTAAGCACACAAACTTCATGTGTAATTCTTACTTCACAGACACATCTCTGACATGTAACTAAACCAAGTGATGACCTGGCTCTGCTATTGCTGAATGTTTTCCAGGCAGCCTGGGGCAGTGAGATGAGATTTTAACTAAAGGTCCTTCAGGAAAAGCTTCTACAGCACTCACAGCATCCAGCTGGTAGAAAGATACAGGCCAAGTTACTACTGACCACATGGATCCAGAATTCATCCTGCATTTTCCTGTAAGTACTGGGTAAGGCCAAACCTTGAATCATCAGCACCCTGAGTTACAGATTGTCACAAATCAATGTGCAAAAATTTTCCCCCTCATCATCCACATAAAACTGAGCTCATCTCAATTGCAACTCCTTTGTCTACACAAGGAAAAAAATCCTGTTCAAACTTCAAATAGAGATTCCTGTGATGTCTTCCAGGCTCTCTCCATAAATGAATGCAAGCTGTGATCATCTTTATTTCATCCTACCTGAAACTGCATAATTTAAGTTCCACTGATAGTGGATTTGATCTAAGTGTCCTGTTAGAAGAAGGAAAGGTTGAGAAGGCAGTTAAACACACCCCTTTATGGCTGCTCATCAAACCACTGCCAGTTGTTTTAATCACAGTTAATGATGTCTGAGATCAGGAGATATTTTTTATAATGTGCTGTCACCAGGATTAGAAGCACAGCAGCAATTTTATGTTCTTGTTTAGGCTACAGGGAAAAACAACATGCAAAGAAATTGTTTAAAATGGGAGTTTGCATAATGCCCAACAGCAGAGAAAAGCCCATCACACAACAAATATCCAAGAAGACTATTAACTTTGTTGAACTCACTGAAAACCACCATTTCCAAATTAATTTAAATGTGTTCTGTATAAATAGCCCGGATGCCTCAATCCAATCATCTTGTTTTGGTATTATGGACATAACAGCTAAAGTCAGGCACAGCAGCATCTGTGTGCCTGCAATCTGAATAAAACCAGTGTGCTAGAGAAGAGGCTTTAATGCATTTTAGTACTTAATCTACATATCTTCTAAAAAAAGTCTGACACATGAGGGAATTCCTTTCTATTAAAATCTTAATACTCCTCTCCCACCCTTTTTTATTATTTTGAGATCCTTCCACCAGGCTTCTTTCAGAAAACAACTTTTATTTCCCTGGGTTGCCAATCAAGATTCCTGGGCAATGATCACTTTCACTGTTACCCAGTGTCAGTCACAGTCTGTCACATCACATTGAGAGGAAAATCCAAAGTGATTGGTGCACCTGGATATAAATGTAGAGCAGAGGATGCAGCTCCTCTGATGGTACTGTGACAGCTGAGCACATATTTACTAAAAATCCACTCTTCTTAAAACATTGTCATCAGTATTGGCCTTATAGCAACAACCCTGAGGCATATACAAATACTCAATCTGCTTGGGTCATTATTATATTCAAATGTTATGAATTTTATGAATATTTCCAGTAAAATCTCTCATTAATGAAGGTAAGAACATGCACATATTTGCAGAATCAGGTCAGAAGACTGAACTGATTTTTTTAATTAAGCGTATGAAGAGTGCAATGAAACCTCAATTAAGATCTCTAGAGGTTACAAGCATCCAAGCAATAAAGTCACAGTGGTGTTGTCACTTGCCATGTGCAGTTGGCACATTAGATCCCAGCACACCAGTTAATTTTGATTTACAAGAACACACATGCTCACTGTTGGGAAAGGTCCTGAGCTGCTCTCACTCAATGAATGTTGCTCTGTGCAGTCCACAGACTGAAAATATCCAAACCAAATTCCAAAGAAATCATCACAGTTGGGTTTTTGTCTGTCTTCCCCCACCTCCTCCCATGCCCCATTCACCAGGAGTTAACAAAGCTCTGTCCCCAGAGCTGGCATCTCTTGTTCAAACCTGGAATACAACCAGGCACAGTTTGTGATAAATCCTAAACAAAGATCACCAATTTTTGACAAAGTTATAAAGCTCACAGGCAAGACAATCCTCTAGTTTACGAATTTTTGAGCAAACTATGGTCAATTGTCAAAGAAATCTGGATTAAAGCTGAAATTCCAGTGCTAGGTAAAATTCAATTGCTTTGGCACAGAATTAAGGCAGAAGCCACATTTTGACCCAGCAATTTTCACCAAATTTTAGTTGACACAAAAACCTTAAACCCCAAAAAATGAAAATCTAGAACTATCTCCCTGGGAGCAGCGATCAAGCAAACATCTGAGGACCTGCTTCCACAAAGCCCCATTAACCAGATTAGAGCAGAAAATAACAGACCCTCACCGGGTAAATTGCCACTGACAGTTGGAGCTTTTCCAATGAAAATGTCTTGTAAGCAATAGGGACATCTCCAGTGAGGGGGATATTGGAAATCCTGCTCTGAAACAGCTGCTATTTCTCATGTTATCACCCCCCTGGGAGCTGATGCCCTTGCACAAAACAGATTTTGCAGGAGGAAGCCACGAGCTGAGGCTGGAGCACTCGGAGCTGCTCCAAGTGCCAACAATCCCATCTCAGATGTGCCCCACTTGGCTTCCCCCTAAAGAAACCCCTGCCAGCAGGGCTTGGGCATGACCCTGCCCACGGCCTGGCATCAAATACTCTGTCATGATTTATGAGCAATCTGTAGAGGGACGAGCTCCTCTATTCCAGCCCTCGCCGTTGCTGGTGTGGAATCTGGATAGCAGCAGCAGTCAGAGCAGCCTTTGGGAGCACACAGGGTTTCATCCTTCCTCGGGAAGCAATCCCCATCACTGCTGGCATGTTCTTACCTCCACCGTCCTGTCAGCTTTCAGACTGAAGTGGGGAGTTCCTGCATGCTTTATATTTTGTCCTTTCTGTGATTGAGCTAATTTTCCCCTGCTTTCCTGGGTTAGCAACCTAGGAAACTGCATATTTAGCTTTTCCTATTGTAGAGGCACAATAGAATGGAAGTCTCAACCCTGTTTCCCTCTCACCCACAGCTTAAACACAATTAACTTTTCATTTGATGCATTCTTCCTGTCTGCACTCATAATGCTCCCCCAGGAAATGAGAGCCAATAAGTCCTACCCAGGAGTAGGAGAGCAGGGTACTGACCAAATATTGTATAATGTTGTATTGTAGGCCTATGGGAAAAAAGTTAATTAAAGACCACTGATGTCCTTTGGGAAAATGTTTAATATATTAGCTCTTGCAGCACAGCCATGCAACGCAAACAAACCCCTCCTCTTTGGAAAATGTGAATATATCACACATTTGGGAAAAAACCAGCAAAATCCAGCAGTGTTTTTATTGGTCATTGGCCACAAATAAGTCTAATAAGATACACAAAGAACACACTTAAAGAATATTAACTCCAACAAACATGATCTCTGCTGTGGCCTATACATCACCTTCCTGAATCAGGAAGCACCTCTGTATAATTCAGGTGGTGCCATACTTTTTTCCAACAGTAAGAACAATTAATAAACATTTCCACATAGTTCCTTGGGCTTGGTGAGCACAAAACAAGACTCAAAGGCAAACCCAACCTTCCAAATGCTCCCAGAACAGGAGCAAGTACCAACAGATATAGCCAAAAGCTAGAGCTGAGAGTGTCTCTCTCCCTGAGTCTCCCCAAAGGGATGTACAGCATTGATATACTGCAAGGTATTAATTTGGAAAGCCAAAAACTAAATGCTCCAATAGTCACACATTTTATGCAGTAGAAAAGAGCAGGTTTATTGAATAGCTCTCTCATTAGCATGCATTTCCAGAGGCACAATCCCCATCTCTGAGGTCATATTTAGCAAGCCTCATGGCTATGTTTTCTTTTACTGGTGTTATTAAGCCCACTGGAGCAGGTGCCACATTTCAGCACCTGCAACAGGTTCACACAATTGTTAGCACATGCATTTGAATGCAAATAGGATGTTTGCTTGAAAACAAGTGCATTTTTTTTCTGCAACAGGCTCCAAAGAAAGCCCAGCTGCACAAATCACAATCTCCACTTCCACTGACTTTGATGAGGCACAGGGACACTGGTACCCAGAATCGTTGGGTGCCCCACTACCATCAGCAGGAAATTGCTCTGAGCTGATGGATCACACAAGAGGAAGGCCCTAAGCATGCAGACTGTTTGACTACCAGCATGTTTGACAACCCGAGGAAAATCACATAACCAAACCACAAAACAGGGATAACAGGATTTCTAGTGGGATCTCAGACTCTGCCTGGTGGGAGGGAGTCCCTCTCTTCCTGCACAGTCCCAGAGCACCCAAGGTAGCTGCTGTTGCAGTAAGAAGTGATGTGTCTGACACACAGGGACCAGCCAGAGAGAAAAGCCTGCCCAACCCAGAGCTGGCAGCTCAGCAGTTACCTGCCAGGCTGGGATCCACAGCCCCAAGGAGGGCACACAGCTCATAAGCAGCTCATAGGGTTTGCATTTCACCATGCCCCTCAAAATTCAGGCAGAAACGCTGATCTGGAAGCTGAGCTCCAAAGCTGTGTGTGCAGTGTAAGTGAAGAGCAAACACAGATGGAAAATGGCTGCACACACACAGTTGAACCATAAGCCTTATTATTTACCATTTTAAGTTCATATGTGACACGCAGCTTGCTCTTGTTCTTATTTAAATAGGACACTGGCACTGAGTCTCGCCATAAAAATTGAGTTACACCAACAGTTTCCTCCCAACCCACTCACTCCCACATTGGTTTGTCACCAATGGATCTCAGAGCACTTCATTGTAGAAGGGCAGGAAGGATGAGCTGGCCCAGCAGGTACTGCCAATGCTGTCACCTGCCTAAATCATGTCAGAACTGTATCCTGTGAGGTACCACTGCCAGCTCCAATAAAGACATCAGCCCCCTGAATGGAATACTCGCAGCACTACCAGCAGCAATATCTGGATCAGCTCAAAGGAATGTCCTCCTTGCTGCTTCTTTTGGGACATTCTCTTTCAAAAAGAAACCTACCCACACACAAATTCATTATAATCACACACATGTTCTTTTTCTGGTTCTTGAAAAAGCACATCTGCAACAAGGCCACCCACAAACTGAAATAAGAGTCATTTGTCTAGCAGGGTTTCCTGGTGCAATACACAAGAAAGACACAGCCTCTGTGCTAAAAATAAGTGTGTATATTCACCATGCTTCTAGTTTTAACTTTAAGCTTTAACTACAAAGTCCTCCCTGAATAGAGTTATTGTGTCTGTGATTTATCAGGCAACATATTGCTATTTACTTTTGTAATTACCAACACCTTTTTCCAACACTCAAATAATTGTTTCCACAAAAATAACCCCACATGAAAGGAGCAATAAGCGCAAAATTATGTTTCATTAGGACCATTAATGATTTTTTATTAGCAGTTCCATCAGATTTAAGTGGCATCTTTAGTCTGTGCATGTGCATATGTATAATCTGTGTCAGATTTGTCAGCTTTTGATGGATGTTTTCACTCTCACTGCTATTATTACTCTTATATAGTAATAGTGGCAACAGGGACCTAGTTTATTAAACCTTATGTTGCATCTGCCACGATGCCCTGGGGCTGGAGTGCAGTCATCTATTCCAAGCACTATTCCTTGCAATTACACTTGATTGTTAACTGTATATGTTCAGGACCACTTACATTTGAGTGCTGCAATCCTGAGGTTTTCTTCTGATGGGCCATGCTCGAGCTCCCGGACAGTTAATGGGATTATCCAGATCATTAGAACTGAAACACAAAGTGAAAATACATTACTATAGCTAATTGTGGATTAAAATATCAGTGATAGCAGGCAGCAGCACGGCTTTGAAATCTTCTGGTCATGTGTTTTAGAGGCAGCAGATTAAAAAACAGGATTGGTACTGAGGACATGGTATGGCAGCACCCTCCCAGCGTGGCTGTGGCAGTGCCAGGGCAGCAGCCCCTCAGAGCACTCAGGCTGCACACACTGCACCATCCCTCCCACAGCCAGCATCCTCTTCCATCCCACAGGCTGCCAAGAACCACAGAAAAGCCTCCTGAGGGACAGCCTGAGGTTTTCAGTAACACACCACAGTGGTGCTTGTGGAAACGCACACACTGATGGGCTCGGGCTGGAAAGGAGGGAAAGGATCATGCCAGTCATTCACCTGAGGTGACAAAGCTCCCAGAGCATGCCAGCAAAGAGGGAATGCAGAGATTCCTTGGCTGCTGCATCACTGTTTGAGTACAGACACCATGAAGCCAACCTCCTCCAGGAGAAAATCACCTGAGGCATCCTTGGGACTCAAGGAGCACAAAACGAGACTGCCAAACACAGCACAAGACACAGAACAAAAGCTGCACAGTGAGAGGTCCTACAAGAAATAGGGTGAGTCAACAGCACCCACTACTCCACAGAACAGGTAACTTCAAACACCAGAGCAAATGGAGCAGCCAGGGAAGGAGCACACTCCCATCCAAGTGTCTGAGTGGAAGGTGGGAGCTGCTTTGCAGCAGCAAACACAAGGTGCTCACACATCACCAGATCCAGCAGCTCAGCCCGAAAGGGTGAGGATGAGAGAGAGCTTTGTGTGAGCACCATTTCTCTGGAGGACTGGGAGCAAGTCCCATTCATCTGCAGTGAAGCTCTCATGAGCTGAACAGCAAGAACAGCGAAGAGTGAAACTAATTGTCAGTATCTGCTTTCATCTCATCAGAGAGCCCTTCAGCAAGGGCCAGGTAAGCCCAGGCCTCAGGTACAGCAAAGAAACAGCATCAGGAGAGACGTGAAAACATCTCTATCACACTATTTTGTCAAGTTCTGCTTAAGGGTTGATTGATGCACTTTTAACATCAAACAACATTAATCTTGGAAGCTTTGAGATCAAGCCATCATTCATCAGTTAAATTTCAAATCAACCACGGAGAGATTAATTAATACAGAAGCTGTCGAGATGTCTTTGTGTAATTACTGCGACAATTAGGAAGTTTACATTATTTGCTCAAAGTCAGACAATTGCTAAGTCTGGTACTAGTCATAAATCAAGTTCTCTTTTTAAGAAATTGTTAAACTTAAATATAGACACTTGTGTGGATCAGCTTATTGACATTTTTCTGAATATACTTGCCTTAATAAACACAACGAGTTTTTGTACATTGAACACAAGGTTTGAGCTATTTTATATTCAGAAAAATAAAAAGTGTACTTTGTAGCAGTATCAGAAGGATCACAGTGGCCTCCTAAAATAGAATAATTAAATAATTAAAGTCATACCAGCAGACAAGCAAAGATGGTCTAAAAAATATCAAGAGACCGAACGCATAAATCATGGTTACAACCCAAATAATCTTTGACCTACACACAAGCTACAAGGTTCAAAGGTGGCATTGCATTATGTATTTATTGCCTGACTAAGCCATTATTCACCAGCCTTCATTTTAAGAGGTAGGTATGATGGGAGTCCTGGACAGGGAAGAATACATCATAAAACCTTCCCTGTAAAGGATGGCACAGCTAATTTATCTTGTGTTTCCTCCTCCTCAGTTCACAACGTGGCAGCTCCCTGCAGAAGGAAGATTCCCAATGCAGGAACAAGACAAAGTGCAGCCCTTCCCAGGGCAGCTTCTCCTTCCTGCCCAGCACCCTGAGAAATGGGAAAAGACACAGAACTGTTCCAGGGCCATGAGGTGATGTGAAGGGATCCTCACAGGGCTGGAGCAGCCAAGTGACCCCCTGGACACCAGGACCAGCTCTTCCATTGGCACCTGCTTGGGGCATCAGACCAACACACCACAGCCAGGCTTTGGGATGTGGGAAATGCAAAAGGTGAGAAGGTTTTCAGATTGAGTGAGAAAAACAGGTTTTGCAAATAAAGCAAAGATTTTAGGTTCATCTGCAGCTGCAAAGGCCAGAAGGTAGAAGAAGTTACAATTATCTAGACAGCATAGCAGGACATTGAACAAGGGTTGGTGTTTCTAGGTTTGGTTCAGAGAAGTCTTGAAGCTGCAGAAAATGTGCTTAGCAAGATAGTTAAGTTTTAAGCTTAATAATGGAATATTGTGCATTGTTATTACAAGGCATACAGGCGAGCATTTTTTCTAACAGGTGTACATGTGCTATTCACTGATTAGTTAAAGAAGTTTTCTGTAAACTTTAGAAGCTATCAGCTAAAAAACTTTTAAGAATGTTCTGTAACAAAGGTTCTGGGCTGCTGGTCCAGGCTTGAGCTGTGCACCATCTCCTGTGTAACTGAGGCTGAGGCCTGAATGAAATAATAAAAAGCTCCTGGAAGGTCTGCCTGTGCCCCCATCCCATTTGCAAAATACACCAGCATTGAGCCACCAGCTCTGCACTGCCTTGCTCCTGTGGTGCTGAGTCCTTGGTGGATGGTAGAGAGATCACAGCATAAAGCTGGAGAAAACAATTCCTTTTTAAATTTGTCTTCAATTGTTATAGTTAACTCCATTTCTAAAGGGAACTTCTGTAGGTTCCCAGGAAAAATCCTTGGCAAAGAATGTAAATATGAATGTTGTTTTGGTAATGCATTCCCCTTGACCAATGAAGGAGAATTGTCTTTTTTTGTTTTCATATTTTTCTGTGACTGTTCTGGAGAGACACAGACAGACACAGATGACCCCCCCAAGCTAACCTGGCTGGAGAGAGAAAAGCTTGATCTTTCTTCTTGATAATATTTTGATAATAAAGCCTTCTGATTTCAACAAATTTATGAACATGAAGAATTCATTTTGTGGACCAGGCCCTAGAAATAGGGCTGCATCTTTGCCACATGCTCCCTCTCCCCTGTGTGCTCTGACAGCTCCCAGGGGCTCCAGCAAGGCTGGAATTTCCCATATATTGGTAGGGAATCCATGGGCAGTGTAGTGATTTTAACAGCCCTGTGATGGTTTTGCCAAAAAACATGGATCCTTACCACTTCTTTGCCAATATTCAGGTCTTTCCAGTAATTCAAGGAAACTATATACAGATATCTTAATGCAAAATAGTCACAAAGAAACTAGAAAATATTGCAGCTTATGTGAGAACATGCATTGGCTTGTTCTGTATTCAGCTCTGACAAAGGAAGCAATTTCTGTAAAACCCAGTTTTGCTGTCTGGTTTCTGCCACCGTTATCTAAACAAGCCCTCGGGCAGTTATTTGTAGTATTTACATTTTTTACCAACTTATCAGGAGAAAATCCAATTGTTCCTAATGACACTCACACTGTGTCTCTCCCATTCTCATATCCAGGAAAGTGTTTATTATCCATTTGTAGTAATTAAGGCACTGATGTTCTATGGATCCATAAAGCCAACGTCATTAAGCAAACAAAGGCACTTTTTTCACCCCCAACTTATTGCTGCAAAAATATTTAGAAGTAAAAGCTCACTTATAACAGATAGCATAGTTTGAAGAACAAACCACTATCAGCTAATCTCCAGCATTCTTTAAATCTGGGAAAAAATAAAACAGATCTGTAAAACAATTATTTTTCCAGTATTTGCTAAAGATTAAAGAAAGAAGTAAAATTATTAGCTAACCAAAACCAGAGAGGTGGTGTTTGACAAAGATTGTCTTTCCATGTTTGACCTTTTCTTGTGACATGGATAAGCAAACTCCTGAGCAGGTTAGAGCAAGGCAGAAAAGCAGGATGGGAATTAAGTGGCTGCATTAAACAAGCTTTATTAAATCCATCACACCAGAGAGATCAACTGAAAACCAGCGTAGCTGTGTCTAAACTATCAAAACATGATCTTAAAGCCCCACAAGCAGGACACACATCTCTGCCAAGCACATCTCTCAGCCCTTCAGAGGACTATCAGGATTCATCACAGGGTCCTCAGAGAGGCCAGGTGAAATCCCAGAGTTTGTGAAGTCCACGAGAACACTCACATTAAACTCTGGATTTATTCCTACATCTCCATTCTCTGCAGCAGCACTGCACACCACCTCAGCACTTTCATACAAACCTGAATTTCATTTCAGTACTTCTTACTCCAGTGGAAGCAACCTCCAGAAGAAAGAGCTCTTCATTTCTGGAAATGCTATCTTGATCTACATCACATCTTGTTCCATTTCCTCTCTTGGCAGTGCTGCAGTTATCCACTGCAGCACATGTTAAATTAGGACTGGAACACTTCACAAGTACTTTCTTCCCCCAGCACACAGTGAAACAAACTCTGTTCCTCTGCAAACCCCTCCTGTAAGTGCACATACACTTCCAAACACAACAGCCACAGTCATTTTTTTCCTTGCAGAGCTGGAGAAAGTGGGGGTTCACAACTTCTCATGGCACAGAGTTTAAATGAAGTGTTTGAAAAAAGGTGTCTCGTTGGAGCTGTACAGAGTTTCTTTAAAGGTGATCAAATCGTAGCAAGTTTGGGTTTCTTGTAAGATGTAAAACTTGGACTGCATTTTCTCAAGTCTGCAAATCTTCTTGGCAGATTTGAGCTTTAGCTCAAACAGATCTGGCCTGATTTATATTTTGTTTGAAATGATGCCCAAAGCTATGATTAAGTAAGGTTTCCACCAAGCCCCTCAATCCAGCTCAATGGAGTGGTCTCATTTTTCCTGGAAGATGAAAACT
This sequence comes from Vireo altiloquus, assembly GCA_013396875.1. NCBI lineage: Eukaryota > Metazoa > Chordata > Aves > Passeriformes > Vireonidae > Vireo > Vireo altiloquus. The sequence continues at coordinate 196,971 of VZRF01007607.1, forward strand.
CTCTCTCCAAAAGGAGGCAGATGTGCAGAAAGCTTCTCGACAGTGTGTCAAGATGACAAAAAAAAAAGAGGCTCCAACAACAATGACGTATGACACAGCACTCAGCAACCCAGCTTTGTGTTTCTCATGATTAATATCCCAAATGAAGAGCAGCTCACGCTTCATCCACCAGATTTGAGCAAAGTACAGTGGGACAAAGAGGTCTGGCACTGGGGAAAGCAGTTCCACAGCAACATTCCTGTTTTATTTTCCTCTTTGATAACTGAGGGAGCAGCACACAGAAAACCAGATGGTTTTTTGGGAGAAAAGTCAATGTAGCAGTGGAGGGAGCACTGACAGAGGCAGAAGGGAACTGCTGGGCAAGGCTTTACCCTGCTCAGAGGTGGGCTTGGACCTTAGAAACACCTCCCACATCCTCAATTAGTGCCAGAGTTAATCCACAGCTTCCACCTGAGGAGTGCAAACAGCCTGGGACCCTCCAGGCTGAGAGATGGGGTAGGAACCAACATCTCCTGGGCAGATTCTACCCTGGCACCTTTTTAATACCTTTTGTCATTCCCACCTGCTGCCTAATGAATGCAGGGACCACAGGGCACCCTGACACAAATAAAAATTGCATTCTGCCTTCATGTTAGATTTCAGCATGCAAATTACAGGCGATCACATGTAAAAACCTTCCATATATCCCAAACACTTAAAGACCAACCAATCATTTTCATGTGTGATCAAATACAAAATTGAGCTTTTAGGACCCACTCTAATGGTCCCTAAAAAAACTTTTTTAGGATAACTGGGCCTATATGTTTAGGACTTACTATTTTTTCATTCCACTGCTTCATGATATGCTGGCAAAAGTGATAGTTCACATTGAATTTCTTAAAAATCAGATCTGTTTAGCACTTTAATGTCATAATGCACATTACACAGCAGAAGCTGAATTGCTAATTATCAATTTATGTGAGATTTTACTTCTATGAAAAAGGTCATTTGCATATATATCAAATATAGTTTGCATTTAAGGCTGCGGGGAAAGTTATATATTAATGTTCTGTAACAAAGTTGAATTTTATATTATAAATACATAAGGGGAAAAAGAACCAAAACTGAGTTTCTGCAACACCTAAAGTAACAGATTATTCAATCCTGACTGAAAATACAATTACAAAACTATTACTCTATTTCAACTTTATATTTTAAAGCAATGGACTGTGGTGCATTAAGAGTCTTAAGAGTAGAGTCACTTCTACAAAAAGTTTGTGATCCTCTCCCCACAATATAAAGGCTAAATGTGAAGGGGAGTGCACACTGGGAACTAAGCTTCCAACTAAGTAATTTTAAGGAAGGTGACTCAGGACTAAGAGCATCTCTAACTGCATCTCAGCTTCAATACTAGGAGGAGTCACAATTCCAGACAAGAATTTCAGCAGTGCTAAAATCACAAAATTTAGTCCCTCAAGACCTCATCCTCTCCACAGGCGAGTCAAGCTTTCAGTGCCAAGCTGAATTCATGTCAGAATCAGTGTTATCAGAGGTGTGGGGATGCACCCAGTGTAGAAATGAGTATTTATTCTTAATTGCTGTGTGCTTCCTAAAGAACAGTCCAAGGTTTGTGTGGAGAACAGTCAATAGAGTTCTAATGCCCCACTGGAGGTGCATCTTCCCCAGCATCCAGCAAGCCAGTCAGGGAAAAAAATCAGTGTTGTCTACCTGCTCCATTCCTCAGTTGGGACATTCCCCTTTGGAAGAGCCTCAGAAGCTCACATTCATGTTCAGAGTCCTTTGCCTCACAGCCTTTATTCTTTTTCCACCCTGGGCTGGGGCACTGACCTGCTGCCCACAGGAAGGGAAACAGGAGCTCCACACATCACATCCCTTCTCCCTTTGCAAACAGGCAGGTGAGTTCTACTTATTTTCTTAAGCTAAGCTTCACTCCAGTATATTCATCCTCATCAAGTCACATCCTTATAAACAGTAAAAGGAACACTCTTATTCTTAAACCAGAGTTCAAAATCACACCTGCTTTGCCTCAAATGCTCAGCATGGCATTGCCAGTAGCAGCACGTAGGAGTATAACAGCTCCAATTATTTGCTATAAAGGTGCCACAGGATAGCTCCCAGAAGGATTGGAATTGCTGAACGCTACAGCCTCCACAAGGGAGGAAATGCTACTGTGGTGCTTATGTGAAAATTCACAAAGTTCCTGCCCTCAAGGGAATAGTTTCCTCCTGTGATAATGCTAAACATAAAACACATTGAATTTTAGGACTGGTGAAAATAAAATTGGTGTGAATAAATTATTATTTATATGAAAGTGCACAGTCAGGACAATGACTACATATGTAAGGCTGTAAAATTTAAGTATCTCACTTTGTTGTTTTAGCATACTGGGGAAAGCCATTGTCCATCTGTGGCCACACATTCATCCTCATTGTCTACCAGGCTCACTGCCTCAGTAGTGCATTCCATTATTTAATGGAAAATGAGGTAAAGCTATTTTAGGAGTAAGCTGTGAGTTGTCAGATGAGCAGTGAGAAGATCCACTCAGCTCATGGGGGTACAGTTTGTTCCCCCTTTTTCATTTGAACACTACATTTCCCAGTCATCACTTGTACTATCACCAAGAATTTAAAACAAAGGGAACATGCTCCACCAGAAAATGGCTTCAGCCTAATTTCAGTCATTGCTCCTCTTCTTCCTCACAGTCTGTGCTTCAGATGAAAATTCTTCAGAGGCAGAAGTCATGTCAGAGATGATATAGATGTACAAGGCAATGCCTTGATAAACATGTGATGACACAGGCTGTTGCATCAGTGTAACACAAAAGCCAACTGTTATTTTTAATAAAGTTTTCTCATTATTTTCTAGGAAAACAGTATCCACCTAAAAGCCAGAAGTGAAAAAAAACTAGTATGGCTTAACTCACAGTCTATAACTGAAATCCACTACAAACCTTCCTTCAAACTGAGAGTCGCTAGTAGGAAAATACACTTCCCACAGAAGTTTCTGGAAGGATTAAGATCACTCTGACAGCTGCGTGGATAGAGGTAAAACGCTTCTGACAAGTTTTCTTTGCAGGAACTTGATTCAGCAAAGCATCTCAGCAGATGCTCCCGAGCTTTGCTGAAGCAGAGCCCAGAAGTGACACCCCTTTGACAGCTTCCCAGAGCCAGCCCTGCTTGGGGACCCTCCCAGCCTGGTGGAGGGGACATCTGGCTGGAGGTGCCCCTGTGGTGCCCTGGGACACTGTCCCTGCACTGGGCACTGGGCAGCAGCTGCACCTGGCTCAAACCCCAGCTCTCAAACAGCACATTCTGAACCAACACAGCATCACTGCTGAACAAGGGTGATGGAGCTGCTGCCCAAACACCACCAAACAACTGCCTTGGAATCAGGCAGCTTTCACTTCTTCCTCGCTGGTGATGCCTTAAATGGCTCCCTAGAAACAGAGACCAGACAGGAATAAAGGAATAAAGGAGGGATTGATTGGAAAGGCCTTCAGAGGTCACACTCTGGGCTCCAGAGGCTCCTGCCTCAGTGCATCCCAACATGGACAATGACAGCTCCCGAGTTCTTCCCACTTTGATATCAGCATCAATTCCCCAAGCAGAAGCCAGGCAAGGATGGAATTTGCCCAAGCTTGCCCCCCTTTCTCTCCCCAAGATGAAGGTTTGCAGTTGTTGGGCCCAGGAGGGTCTGGGTGTCCTTGGAGAGCGAGCTGGAGAGGCTTTGTTATGTCAGTGTGAGCATGAGAGAACAGCACTGAACGAGCTCCAGGGAGCTGCAGAGTTACACTGGGCACTGCAGGGCTGGGAACAGAGAAAAGTTCAAACCTAAGGCACCACTGGCATTTCAGTGACACCACCCCTGATGTGCTGCCCCACTGCATGCTGGCAGCACTGCATATTTTGACAGGCTTAAAGAGAAACTTCAGGGAGCTGTGAGGTGACTGCAACTTCCTCGTATCCTCCACTGAGCAAGGACATGCTCAAAGAGTTCATCTGGGGGAAGAGCCTCACAGGAATTTGTGGTGTGCCACAGTGCTCAGATGAATCAGCCCCAGTATCTGAATTTTTCATTTGAAAAATCCCCTACTGAGACAAACACTGCCTGTGAACTCTGGGCTGCTCAAGCACGCAGAAAAATTCAAACTTTCCCCATCTCTCACTTTAGTCTAGATTGATTCAGTGTTTGTAGGTCACAGAAATTCTCAGTCTGCTTCCTAAAGGGAAGAAACAGGGCTGTTGGAAAACCTGCTTTACGCTCCTCAAAGCAAGACTTAAACTTCTGTCTATTGATCAAGTAGTTAATTATCAAACCACACATTTTTCAGTCCAGAGGGATGATATATAAAAAGATATAGAGAAACTGTAAGAGGAAACAATACAGTGACCTATTGCTGAACACTGACAAGCCAACACCTTTTAATTCTGGTTTAAAGCCCTGCCTCAGTGGGCTCCTGCCACAGCCCTCCTTGGGTGGCTGAAGTCCTGGGCACAGGCTGGAGCCATTCCCAACCACTACCCCTTAATACCTGTCCAGACACAGCCCTCTCTTCGTGCTATCATTTTAATTGGATATGGAAAAAATAATAGTTCACTGAATGCAAGATTTACTATTAGATATAAAAATAAAATGACAATAAAGTCACACACATAAATTAAGCAAGAAGCCCTCTAATCTGGTCTGTACCACTGCTGTATTTTCTCTCATGTCTCTGTCTCATTCCTCACCTTCTTTGAAGTACAATAAGTTACCATTATTGGTAAATATTTATATTCAGTTCTGCAGTGTCAAGGTACTGACAGTTAAGTCTTCCAAAAAATGTTCCCATCTTCCTGAGACAGGACAAATATTTATCATATATGTCTTTTTGAAAGTTTATGCTTTTTTGGGAATGAGTTTTAGGATTATCTTTATTCTTGTCTCAGCAATGTTTAGCTAAGGAAACTAGAACAAATTAGGACTCTGTAGCCACATACACACTAGCTAAAATCAATAGCTTTAATTTTCACATTTAAACCTACAATTTTCATCTGACAGCCTCAGCAGGTTTTAATGCACACAACAATTTACTTTTACTGTTTTAATTGTTTTTAGTCAATCACTTTTATTGCTTCTCTGCATCTGACTAAACAAATTAATAGAGCTATGTTCATAAATGATTACTTTGTGAAATGGCTTGATAGATACATTTGCCAGGTTCACCTTCAATTACTGCCAACGTTAGTAATATTTATACCAAAATATACATTTATCCAGGTTTTATAATTAAGTGAGAAACAGGAGCAGCAACAGAAGAAAAAAAAAATCTATTTCCTGAGTAGCACAGTATCAAATTTCATCTTTCTACATCTTTCCCCAGGCCAAATGAAAACCACCAAGCCCTGCCTGCATAGTTGGCTGAAAAAGCCCTTTCTGGATCACAAAGAATCTTGTCCTGCCATGGAGGTGATCTTCTGGCTGAGGAAAACACCAGGAAGGTGCAATGCTCTGGTCAGGACTGTGCTGAACGTGGCCTGGATCAGATCCCTTGTCCTGTCCCTTGGGCAGGGGCAGTGAGGCTCCAGCAAAGGCTTTGTGCTCCCTCCTTGTCCCCACCCAACTCTGCTGCTTGGCCAGCTCAGGGGTGAGCCAGGCACAGCAACATTGTCTTGAACACACAACCCAGCAGAGGTGTGCACAGCCCAGCCTGGAATATTTACTAACTCACTAGTTAAAACCAAGAGGTATTGCCCCAATGTCAAGGAATTCTACTTTTGTGGATGCTGTAAGAGTCGTTTCTCACTGACTGTGAGCTACAAGGACCTTCCTCCAGGAGGCTCAAAATCCTGGACTCTGGATCTTCTTTATAAATTCCAGTTTTATTATTTTATTTAATGTGATGAAAACACCATAAAACCAGAAGTTAAAGTCCAAGGGCCCACCAGATCCAGCCTAACCCAATATTTGGCTCTCCAGACATATCTGGACACATTCTCCTGGCAGATAATTAGTGCTTCACCTACAGCTAACAAGCCAATTCTTCCACACCTATTTTGTCACCACTCAGGGCATCCTATGGATTTTGGGAGAGCCTCTCAATGTTTCTGAATCACTTTGCTCTGTGAGTGAGTAAATATCCCATCAGAGCTCCACCTTCCACCTTCACAGAGCTCATTCTCTTTCCCAAACAGCTGCCAGGGAACCAAACCAGCTGCTGCTTTTGTGCAAAAGCTGAAAACGATCCCACATTGGTCGAAACTGCTGACATCAAACTAGTTTTTCAATTGATATTCCTACATAACATCACTCACATTTGATTTAAGCCTCCACTGAACACGCGCCCTCAGAAGCCGCCTGGGTCTTAGGCTGTAGGAAACTGATAAACTGCAGAGTGTGGTAGAAGAGCTTTTCACTGTTCTTTCAGAAACCTGCACAATATCTCATTTGAAAGAGCCCTGATCTCTGGCTGAGGCTGCTAGGTGCTTCATGAATATAAACCAAATATATGAATTGTATTGCTCCTTAAGCCACCAAGCCTACACTCCACTGTAACAAGAAAAATCACGAAAAGCTTGTGTGACAAAAAAAAAAAAAGAAATATGTATAAGCTGCAAAGAACAAACCTGTTTATTTCCTGAGGTTTGTGGAAAGTTATAATCAGGATTTGTTTTAGTACTTCCATATTTCTTGAATCAGTTCCCTAGTCTGAATACACATCATTTTTACTTTCGGTTGCTTGGCATTAAACAGACACTTGATCCCCCAGCAGTTTTCACAAACCCACCCTTGCTCCCCTCCCTGCAGTGAGGTAACACAGCTGCTCCATAATCCTGTCTTTTTATCATCAGGCAGGACAGCACTCTCCAGAATGCCAAACTGAGCACAGCCACCTTGCTGGGATGACATATCCCAGAGCATCTCCATTGTTCAGGACTCTTCAATAAAGAGCTAAGGCTAAAAAAAGGCTAAACCAACAAATCTTCTGCCCCAATTACCCAAGCTGCTGCTGCTCAGGACAGAGAGGAGCAGGAAGAACAGATAAACCTGGAGGTGGAACAGCTTCTCCACCCACAGACAAATATTTCTATTTTTATCAAAGCCAGCCCTCTCCCACCACTGTATTACAGCAGGGAGAAGTGATTCACAGAACCACAGTCAGGACAAAGCCTGGGCACATCTGTATTCTCACAGAAAATGGGATCTCAGCCCTGTGTCCTCTGTGGCAGCTCAGCACAGCAGCAGCCTCAGCTCATTTCTCAACTCGCCTTGAAACCATAACAAGCTCCAAAAAACCACTGGTGTGTGTGCAGAGCAGCCCTGAGGGCAGAACAGCTGAGATGGTGTCCAGCAGTGACCCTGGGTACAAGACACACACACACAAGTGGTGCTGCACTGACTCATTAGAGGCCTTCACACAGCCCAGCTACAGCAGATTTCACACTTGTGTCAACTCATGACACCATTTCCTAAACACTGGTGTAGAATTAGCCATTAGAGTATTATTTCATGGGCCACATTCCAAATACAGGCCAGGTACCCTTGCTACCCTCATGGATTGCAGCAGACACCCTGGTAGAGCTGATCACATCAGCTGAAGGCTTCCAGGGACCCCCTTTTGCCATTTCCCTCCACACACACCAGAGCTTGTTGCTCTCTAATAACTTTTGGGCAAAATCCTTTACAAATAAGGTCTGTTGAAATGCTGTTCAAGTTCACCTGTTCTGCCACAACACCTGAAAACCCTAATGAAGCTCAGGCCTCATTGCATTAACCACAGTGTGCAGCAAAAGCCTGTAGGTGCCAGTCAATAGAGCCTAAATAAAGAGAACAAGCAGGAAGTGGGCAAATAAAAAGATAAATTTCTATGTGACCCCAGGTCACATAGAAAGCCTGCATCAGAACCAAGAAGGATACTTGATTCCCAGTGTCTTGCTGTCAAGACCATCCTTTCTGGCTCTTAAAAGTCTCTAGGAAAAAGCACAAGGCATCAGCCTCCAGCATTATTTTCACAACTAATTGTTTTTTCAGGAGGAGGAGGAGCTACCCTAAGAAACAACCTGGCCCATGGGGTCATGGTGGACACAGAAATCAACACTTAAACTTGCTGAAGTGTATGAGAAGTTCACTTCCTGGCAAGACCTTTTCTTCCATCTCATCTGCCTCAAGGGTAAAAGGCATTGATACCAAGTACCATGACCACCCCACACATATTCACTGTGCCTTACAGAGATGCTGTAGGGTGTATTCCCAGCATATCCATAAATATATTGGGAAGGAACTCTTTTCTGCCCTTCACTGAACTCGTACACATCACACAGTTCACTTTACAGCCACCTAAAGAGACGAAGGAATCACATCCAAGGCTATAAATCATATCAGCCCATTGCAATTAAACACATTAACATTCTAAATCCAAAAAAAAAAGCAGACTTTGTGATGACACAATTGCCAACTACATCTCCCAAACACTCTGTTGCTGCCCTTCAAACGTGCTTCCCATTTACAAGCTCACAGGAGCAACTTTACTGCCAATTCCTCCATTGATGGCACATTTTATTGACAAAATACAGCTGAGCCACCTAAAGCAATTTCAGCTACAGAATAACCTTTCACACAAGAAGTTAACCAGCTCCTCCATCCATTTGCAGTAGATTTAGATTAGCAAACACCACACAGACACACTCAGATCCTTTGAACAGCCAGCTGATGGCTAAGGACAGGGTAATGTTAAACAGTATTTCATGCTTTGAGCTCTGGGAAGCAAAGCTTTCTGTACTCAAAAGAAGAAGGTCTGGGTTCCCACTCGGCCACAGCCTGTTTCCTTTCCCTCTACCTTTCCTCAACCACCTCCAGTTCCTCCTTTCCTTTGTTTTACCTCTCTCTGCATTATAATTTTCTTGTTACACTTCTATACTTCTACAAAGATTATTTTAAACAACGCTGATTTAAAAAAAAAAAAAAAAAAAAGCTGTCCAGTCTTCCCACAAGCTTAAAAAGCACCAGATGTGCACAAGTCTGTCCAGAGTGCAGCCACTGGCTCTGGGGTGGTGCTTTTAACAACCAGCCAGTCAAAGGGAGGCTCTGCAGCCACAACTGACAAGTTCCCCATCACATAAATACTTTCAAAGCATCAGAGTCCAACATAAAATTATGCCTCTCTTTCAAATGCAGTTGTATAAAACATTTGCTCTCTATGACTTATGGAAGAAATCACAAGTCTTGAAATGTGCCAAGATTTGGATCTCCCATTAAAGGAGCTTGCAAGGAAGAGAAAGTTTTAAAAGCCACTTTTATTGTCAGGCTTAATTCTGCATTCCTGTCAAGTCTGTCTGCAAGGGGCTCTGCCTGCCCAAAGATCTCAGGGCTGACCTCCCCGAGTTTGTGCAGAGATCAGCCCAAGTGTTCACCCACCACAGCTGCTCTGAACATCTGTCACGCCCTCCTGGGGGCAGCCTGTGCTAAATAATTCCAGGGGTGGGTGGGAAAGGGGAGAGCCCATCCAGCAGCTATTCTCAGGCTCACACACAGCACAGCCACCTCGGGCAGCAGGAGACGGATTTGCTGACACCTCTGTCCCAGTGCAAGCCCCAGGCAGAGGCTGTGGCAGAAGTGCAGCCGAGCTGTGTCTGAGAAGCTTTCCTGAGAAGCCTCAGACAAGCACAAGGGCAAATTCCTTCCCATGGACACAGCCAAGGCCCTGCACTGTCAGACCCCAGGGTCCAGCTCCAGCCTGAGCACACGCCCAGCATGGCAGTGCCAACACTGCAGCTTCCCAGGCTGCCCCTGTCTGCAGGCAGAGATTTAGCTGAAATGGAAATTTATCCCATTGCTACGCAGAGAAACTCTCTGAGCCACAGGAGACTGGCTGACTGTGCTCAGGCTTTTTAATTACCCCCATGGAAAGGAATCCAGCACTCCCACCTAAGACCCTTTTACAGCTCCCAGAGCAAACCCAGTTTGCCTTCAGGTGCATACACACAAGTTGAAGCTGCTCCAGTCCCAGATGAGATTTTTCTATAGTTCAGTTGGAAAATGCAAGCCTGGTCACTTATTCCTGCAGGATGGGAACTGACCAGAGTCAAAATAACATTGAAAAGAAATCAAATCCAGACCTAACAGCCACATACCACAGAGAAATTCAGAATCAACACCTTACTTGCCCCAGCCAGAAAAGCACACAGAGCGAGAGAAGTCCTTGTGCTCACAGGTAGCTGGCACCATCACACCTGATGGCTGCAGGGCTGGTTTCTCCTCACTGCAGCTGTTCCTGGTGATGCCTTAAATGGCTTCCTAGAAACAGAGACCAGACAGGAATAAAGGAATCAAGGAGGGATTGATTGGAAAGGCCTTCAGAGGTCACACTCTGGGCTCCAGAGGCTCCTGCCTCAGTGCATCCCAACATGGACAATGACAGCTCCCGAGTTCTTCCCACTTTGATATCAGCATCAATTCCCCGAGCAGAAGCCAGGCAAGGATGGAATTTGCCCAAGCTTGCCCCCCTCTCGCCAAGATGAAGGTTTGCAGTTGTTGGGCCCAGGAGGGTCTGGGTGTCCTTGGAGAGCGAGCTGGAGAGGCTTTGTTATGTCAGTGTGAGCATGAGAGAACAGCACTGAACGAGCTCCAGGGACCTGCAGAGTTACACTGGGCACTGCAGGGCTGGGAACAGAGAAAAGTTAAAACCTAAAGCATCACTGGGAGCTCACCTATTCCTCACTCTGCTGTTTCAGAGAGCACAGCTGGAAGAGGGTTCACTTGTCCATCTGCCTGTACTTTTTAACACACCTTCACAATATCAATTTTTTTATGCTCCATGTCAGTCACACAGTTCATATTTTGTGAGGGTGCTTCAGCTCCCCAAGGAGGGCACCCAATACTTTTTTTTTCCCTGTGCAACCCAGTGGTTACTCCAGAGTCCCGTCAGCCCTGAGAAACCACAGCCAAACAGCTTGCCAGCGTCTCATAAGAAAGAGAAACTTCTGTTAATTAACAAAAGCTGATCAAAGCACTCCATGAGCTACTGCAGTTTCCTAAAAGGAGACAGTGGCTATAGTCCAAAGAGCCAATGCTCAACAGGGTCTGAACAAATGCCCTTTTTAGCCCTTTGACAGCAAGGCAGAGCAGCCTCTGGTGGATCCAGAGTTACTCAGTTCAAATTCAGCTGGAATAACTTCAGGGCTAGACTCCTCACCCTCTTCCCTTTCAGAGACCACACCCCACACACACTCTTCATTACACAACCTCCACAGCCCCTCCACTGCCCACAGGGCACAGCAAGGCCTGGGCTAAAAGTCCCCCTTTGTCAGAAGAAATCTGACTCTATGCCGTAAAATTATAAGGCATTTTTACAAAAAAGCCCTATCACCTTCCAAAAACCACATCTTCAATTTGCTAGGTCAGTGCCTCAGCCACTTATCAATGCATTAGATCTCACCACATTATTTTCCTTCTGCTTAAAACAGATTTCATGTCATTAAAACAAGTAGCTGAGGTTCTGCTAAGAGAGCCCTTACCCACAGAAAACCAGCAAACCCCACTGTCCCCCAACAGCCTCAAGAGATTCAGCCTCTGCCCCAGCCTCCTCTTGTCCCACTCCACCACTCTGGATTGGGGATTTTGTATTGCTCCCAGTTAACAAAAAATCCTCCCCCTGAAACACATGAGGTGTGACTGGTGAAGATCTCTCCTACCTAGCCATGGCAAGGGCTGTTTTCAGCCCTCGGTTTTTCACTGAGCAATTGTTTTTCACTTCATAGTTTTATTTGCCTTATGACTGAAAACTCATAGGCCTATTTTATAGACACCTGAGGCTGCTTGTTAGGCAGATCCAGAAATGCGTCAATACACAGTCCCTGTTATGAATTTGCAAAGATTAGGTTAATGTATCCTGTAAAGTTCCTAAATTGGAAGTTCCTGTGATTATTTAAAAATGCCGTAAGAATTTTCACATAAAGATGAAATTCCCAGCGTAAACACTTTAAATAATGGGGAAGAAAATATTTATGTTTAGAAGCTTGTTATTTAGAATAACTTAGCTCCACATCTCCACACTCACACACAGATACACAAGACCACTCAGGTATTCCCCCTGCCTGAGGAAGGCCTGGTGAGGGTTCTGTGACCTCAGAGAGTCCTGGAATAATGCCCTGGTAAAGCTAAGCCCTTGTGTTTGGAAAGCAACTCCCTTTAGGATCACACCATCAAGACCTGTATTTTCTGTGGGCTGTTTTAGCAGGCAGAGGGAGATCTGAAGAGGAGGCCTTTGGTGCAGGGCAGACGGCTCCTCCACAAGTCAAAGAGAATGCAGAAAGGAATAAATAATCAAAAGATCAGGAGTAGAAAGAAGCTGGTAAGACTCTGAAATGCAGAGATCTGTTCTGACAGTCCAACAGCACCAGGAATACAAGGCATTTCTTTTGTTGTTTAAAGTCAATTTTTTTCTAAATTATTCAATTACAGAGAAAAAAGACCCTAATAATCACAGAAATTTTTTTTTCTACATGACTTTAGTTTGTCCCTTGTACAAGAGAAGAGACAAAGTTGTCTCTTTGGTCCAGGAAAACAAAGGAAAAAGCAAGTTTGGGCATCACCCTCTAGCCCAGTGATCAGAGCAGTCAGCTTGTCAGGGAAAACATGGCAACCTCCTGCTCCCCAAATAGTTGGGGAATTTACATGAATCACTCCTGGAATAAACCACGGAGTGCAGCAGTCCCTGACCAGGGGATGATTTATGGAGACTCCCCAGCAACAGAACATCCAAAGGCAGGATCCTGGGTGCGGGAACCGCCTGCGAGAGGCCCCTGTGCCAGGGACTGTCACTCCTGGCTGAGATTCCCAGGAGATAAGTGACGCCAGCGGCAGGCAGGAGCCTCTCTGTCTCCCACATAAACACTCATTCAGCTGGTGGAGAACAAAGCATCTCCTTAACATCTTTACAACTCGGGACAAGGAAGAGGCAAAACAACTTTTGCACCTCCCATGTCTCCGGCTGCTGCTCCTGGAGCATCCCCTTGCCCGGTTTCCCACAGCGAGATGTTTGTCTGTTCTAAAGCTCCATCTCCTGGAGCCGCGGAATTAACGCAGGGACGGCTCAGCTCTCGCTGAAATCAGGGTGTTGAGTTTGAAAGTTTGCAAAGCTGTGAACTTTAAAGGGGCAAGATTTAAAATGATGCAGGCATCCCTGATTTCTGTAATGGGGAAGGTCGCCCGGTGTGTGGGTTTGTTCTCGGGGCAGGGATGTGTGACCGCCTTGCTGTGGCAGCTCCTGTGGTGTCTCATCGCAAGCCACGTTCCCGAGGCGGCCTCTGCCGGCCGCGCGTCCCTCATTGTCCCCGGCCCTGTCCCCGGCCCTTCCTGCCCTTGGCACAGGGAATGTTGTGCCCAAGAGAGCCCCGAGCTCCGGCGGCAGCAGGGAATGCCGCTTCCATTCCCTGCTTCCATCCCCCGCTCCCGCAGCCTCTCGGGTTTCCCCTCGTGCTAGGCCCCGTGTCCAGAGCAGCTCCGCAGCTCGGGTTTCCCGTCATGGGGACGAGCTTGCACAAGAGTTTTCTCACCTATCCAAGGAATCCTCACCCTCCCACTTGCACATGGACGTGCTGAGCTGTGTGAGCTCCGTGCCCGGACAGGCCACGCCGTGCTGGGCTCGCTGTCCCCATCCGTGTTGGCCCAGCACATCCATCGTGCTGCTGGCCCGCACAGCTCTGCTTTCCCTTCAACCCTTTTTACACCCCTTGTTTACCGCAGCATTAAGAACTATTTCAAGAAGGCCTTGAGGTGAATGAAGAGCTGAACAAAACCAACAGAGTTTACAAGTTACAAAACATGGGCCTCCCATTGGTGATGGAGGGGTGTAACTGGGATGTCATCAGCAATCCTTAACTCTACCGCACTTGTCTCACTGAAAAACACGACCTGAGACAGACAGAGATGCAAATAACTTTTAATCTCTTCCTAGAAGTGCACTGTATGAACAAAAAATGCCAAAGGAGTGCAGAAGGGTGTTCTGTACAGTTGCAGTCAACAGAAGGCGCCCATTCTAGGAAAAAAATCTATTTATTTTTAATAAATCACTGTGTTGCCACTTAACTATTGCAACAGAATACTCCTAGAACTAAGATCTACCAGGCTTTGGCTCTGGGTTGTTGGGGGCTCTTTTCCTCCCTCACATACAATTAACAAAGCAGCTAAAAATAAGTGCTTGATTCTTTTGTACCAGACCCAGGGCAGTCATGATGCAGCTTCTCAGTGAACTGCTTGAGCAAAGGACAGCACACACACAAAACACTCACTGGCTGAAGCAGAGTATTTTTTAGCCCATTTCCTCAATCCCCCCGGGTCAGGCATCAACTGAAACACAATTCCAATTCACTCTTCCAGCTAGGAGTATTTCCTGCTGAAACATTTAAAAGCAATGCTTGGTGCTGCAGAGGTGCCCCAGCCTTGGAAACCTCCAGAACACAAGTTTTTGTATTAAAAAAAGTTCACTTTGTGGTAGCCCGCAGCAGATGCAAAAGGATTTATGGAAGAAATCCCAATCAGTCCTGGAGCTGGTCAGCAATCCAAAAAGCAGCAATAATCCCTGCCCCAAAGCTTTGTGCTGTCTCAGGCAGCTGCAGGCAAGGACAGTGCCAGGGGTCCATGGGCTTTGCTGTCCTGAGCTCCATTTGGCAGACATGAGGATTCCAGGCTGTCCCACAGCAAACCTCTCCCACCAGGAGCAATGCATTTTCTCTCAGCAGAAGTTACTGAACAGAAATTAACCCTGAATTCCAGCAACTTCTGCTCCATTGACTTTTTTTTTTGAACATTTAAAGTCCAAATCCAGTGTCTACAACCCCAAATCCATCATTAGAAAGCTCTCCCCAGGGCAAACTTTCAAGTATTCCCTGAGGTTTAGAAATCAAGGGTGACAGAGAACTTTGGATACTATTAGGAAATCACTTTTAAACTTTATTTTTAAATATCAAGAGCAGAACTAAGAGTTGAATTTGACCTTGTACTCTGAAAAATAAACTCCATTTCACTTTATATTCTGGTCCCATGTGAGTTTTTAACAGCAAAGACAGCCACAAATGCTATCAAGCACCTGTTGCTGGTTTTGTGGGGTTTAAAGATGTTTCCTTCTGGAAGACAAGCAGAACACTCCACTTGGCTGCACACGAACACAGAGTCGTGGAGCCACAGAATGGTTTGGGTGGTGGAGGATCCTAAAGCTCATCTCACCCCACCCTAGCCATGGCAGGGACACCTCCCACTGTCCCAGGCTGCTCCCAGCCCCAATGTCCAACCTGGCCTTGGGCACTGCCAGGGATCCAGGGGCAGCCACAGCTGCTCTGGGCACTCTGTGCCAGGGCCTCAGTCAGGACTTTCTTCCCCATATCCCACCTAAACCCACTCTCAGTTTGAAGCCACGTGCTCTGGGGGGTAATTAGGGAATTTAAAGCAGATTTCGTTAAATGTAGGGCACACAGGATAAAGATCCTTGCTGTGAGGTTGAAACATTATTTTAATTTCTATTAGCCGTTAAAATAAGTTGCAGATGTAGAAATGGATCCATACCTGAACATCCCTCTGCAGGAGTGGCACTAATGCTGCTTAAACAAACATCTGGAAAGGTCACAGCTGCTTAAAGAACAAGTTTATTGACAATATTGTCACAAATAAACAATCTAAAGAAAATTTCAGAAATCTCTGAACTTAGAAATTTTAAAATTTTCTCATTGGCAAAATTTAAAAAAAAAAAAAGAGTGTAAGATGTCACTATATTCTTAAACTTCCCTAATTCCAACATTTTGGTTCAGTCCTTTAATTTGATAACACACATCCAACCCTTCAGCACAATGAAAATGAGTCAAAATACAATTTTCCTTCTGCAAGGGAATCTCAATCAATAAGATTTTTTTTTTGCAAGCATCTCCCTGAATCCTGTCTGCTCACAACTTGATAGGTAACATCAGCAAGAAATAACTTTATAAATAGTCCAACTGAGCCAAATGAATTCTGGTATTAATCAAAACCTAAATTTCCCCCAAACAATACAAAGCAGACCATGTAGTACAAGAAACTATCAGCATGCATTTTAGAGGTCGTTTTTGTACTTCAGGTACATGAACTTAAAACCAAAGAGGGACAATTGTGATAAAAATGTACTCAGATATTTCATAACATTAATATTTATTGCTTTATATGAATACTGTATTGAAAGCCCAAGCATTCAGTTTACACACAGAAATTATACAATTATATACCGTTTCACAATGGCAGTGAGCACTCATTACAATCTACAAAAAAATCTACTTTACAGAAATTTAAAAATTCTAAATATCAAAAAGGTACAGTTGAAGAAACAGGTATAAATTTGGCAGCCAGTAATTGTGACTGGGAGGTTGCAGCTTGCATGTCTTTAAATATGGGAACTGGAAAATACTGAGTTTAAAGCAGTAGTTTGTGCTTTGAGCTGGTTTGAAAAAAATGTAACACTGGCTGTCAAAGTAGCATGTTCAAAAATATTTAGTTCACTTCCAAAATGTTATACAAATCGTGGTGATTCCTCTGCACCCCTAACCCCTGGAGCTCAGGAACGTGACCAGGGTCACATCTCCATCCTTCCCATCCCGTGGTGTGATCAGCCCAATGCCACCTGCAAACCTTGGAGGAACTCTGAGACTTCTCTACAATATTCACAAGCTCCAAGAAGCACTCAAAAAGGCAAATACCTGCTCATTTCTTCCAAGGTATTTTATTTTCAAACATTTCTTCTACAAAAGTTTAAGCTAATGTTTTGATTACAACGTTCTCAACATAAAGCACATTTTCTCATAAATAAATGAACTCCTTTCACTCAGGCACCTCAGAAGTATACAAAAATGTTGTCATTGGAACAGTTCTCTTGGAATGTGTTTACTCTGGTGTTTTCAACAATGTTAGTATTTCCAGGGTTTCATATGGGCCAGATTTCATGTGTTTTGTTTTTCCAGAGGCAAAGTGCCTTGAGAGGTGAACTCAGTCCTTTCCAATAGAAAAAGTATTTGCTGTATTTATCTTTTATAGAAACAGAAAAATATACCCTTTCCCCTTTAGAACAGCGAGGGTACACGGAGGTGTGCATGCTGTGTGGAGATGTGTGTGTGAAATGGAACACATTTGAAACACACAACAGAAGGTTTCTTGGTGTGTATTCAAATAAAAATCCGGAAACCAGCCTGAAACCCCGAATTTCACATGTCAAATGTTGAAACTGTAACCAAAATATGAAGTAACTGCTAGAGCTGTCAGAAAAAGACAAGACAAAAAGCTTTCTTGCTTACATACAACTAGGTGTGGTGATCTCCAAAAAAGTTGTCAAAATTATAATTACCTTCCAGTTTAAAAACTTTTATTCTAAATAAAAAAAACTATACACAAACCACTGATTTGACCAAACGAAAGTTCAGCGGTAAAGCAGGACCTGAAGGAGCTGGTATTCACAGTTCTTATCATGTACAACTCTTTCAAGGTTCAATCCATGGAGAAGTTTATTTTACAACCTGCTTCTTTTTGTAAAACTAAAGGTCCACTTTATTACATAAAATTATTTATACAGTGTAAAACCGGAGCCTTATGGAAAATACTGCCTCTAAGTTTATTTAAATTAGTCTTGCTCCATAGGTTCATCTGCAGCTTCTGTGGCTTCATCACTGTTTTCCATGGGGGTCTCTGAGGAGTTTTCAGGAGTTTCACTAGCATAGGAGCCAAGCTCTTCTGTTTCAGTGCAGTCAGCTCCAGTGGCAGCCCCGCTGATGTCACTGTCAGCCGAGTGCAAATCCTTCTCTGCGCGCGACTGCTCCGACTGCTCCATCTCACTGCTCTCCTCACAGCTCTCTTCGGCCACACTCGAGGAGTCACTGTCTTTGTCTTGCTCTTTTCTGTCTGGACCAACGCTTCTGGGAGACATGAAGGACTCTAGGAACAGAGAAAGTGAAGTATTACCAAGGGATCTTTCAACATACCTTAATCCTGCTACTTTCCACTCCCAGATAAGCTGAGCAAAACTTCCACAACACAGTCAAGGACTGGAAAACACAGACAAACCCCAGATTTACTGGAAGATGTAAAGAATTACAGTCACAAACTTACAAAGATCCAAACTATCCCAACATATCATAAAATAAAGTCCAGTTCTTTTATTTAACAGGTAGCTTCATTTAATTAAGCTCCATTTGATAAAGTCTAAGAATTAAGTTTTTCTTGCTTCCCCACATCCTCCATTTACCTTCAGAAAGCCTTTTGGAAAATACGAGAACATGGCTGTTTCAAGTGTACAGCCATCATGATCTATAGGAACACTGCACAAATCTTGAGCCACAAAAATATAATTAAAAGGAAACTTTGAAGAATATGTAAAAAATAGATTTGTCTCTTAACTGCAGTTATGTACTTTTTTCTTTACTTAGGTACAGAGCTTGCCTTACAGTGAGATGTTTTACTGTTCTGATAGGATGTGGAGACATTGTTGCTAAGTCTCCTCAGTGGAAGAACATAAATTTATATCTGTATTTAAGTAAATTCCATTATTAACAAAGACAGTAAAACACAAGTATGACCCACTCCCATTCTGGAGAAATAATAACACCTGATGATAACCCTAAAGTAGTGATTCTTAAATTCTTGGTGCACCCTTATCTAATTTATGGCCCCAAAAGATTTTAAGTACCTTTGTGTGAGTTTCAAATTTAATGTAGGACCAAGGAAACAGAAATAATAGAATTGGTAAAGTATGCAAAATTGAAGTATGAACAAGCAGCTCATCTTTAAGCACAACTGGAGACATTCAGCAAGCCCAGCAGCACTGAATTTTCTTTGTCTCCAGCAAAGAAAATCCTAATTCCTTGCAAGTAAAAGAAGACAGTGAAATGTGAAATACCTTCCTCCTCTTCCTCTGTACAGTGCTGTCTGCCACCAGTAGCATCTTTTTCTTTATCCTGAGATGTAGAGGATGCTTCTGTCTCTTCCCCCATGCCTGAAGAAACTTCACTGGAGGCAGTTTGGTTTGGTGCATCTCTGGCTTCCCCTTCCTTGTCAAATTTGAGTCTTTTTACCTCACGTCCTTCTGCTTCTGCAGGGTCATCCTCAGAGTGCTTATTTTTCACTGGGCTGCTCTGAGCACCTTCTGATTCAGACGCTGGTGATTCACTACAAGCAACAAAAGCAGATGGAGCTTTTATTGAAGACAAACATTCTGTATCTTGTCACACTTCAAAAAAAAAGTAGCAACTACTTCAATTTAAAGTGATAACAATAGAATTTGCTTCACTTATTAAGTAACAAAGCCTCAACGTCATCACTCCTGATTTAAGACTCCATCATGCATCCCTTAGATGTCTTTTTTTAACTATTTTTAAAACATCAATAAAAAACCTGAGAATACTAAAAGTTTAAAGCACACTCCTCATGACAAACCTGTGTTTCTTCTCCTCTGTTTGCTGCAAGCTGGGCTCTTTATGCTCTGTGCTGTCTGGCAAACCGTTGGTTGTCATGGGAGTAGACAAGGAAACCTTCGTCCGACTCACAGGTCTGGGGGTCCCAGGGCCATTGACATTTGATCTTCAAAAATAACAATGAAAAGTTAACCCAGCCTCTCAGCAAAGTAATTTGTTCCTATTTTGCAGAAAGCAGATATACCCTTCCTTTAAAAGATCGACAAAATGAAACAAATAGATGAAGGGCTTTGCTGGTTTATACTGAATAAAATATTCCTTGCCTACAATGTGCAAATTTGACAAAAAAATTTAAATAACAAGAAAAAATTCTCACCAATGAGGTGACAGAGATCAAAGTACACAGTATGTACATGTTTATGCCTCCTCTACCCCCACTCTCCAGTATTTCATGTCACACCTCATTTTTAAGGCCATTTATTTGGGATCACATCAGGTAAAAAGAGATCTGAACCAACTATTCCCAGAACTCCACTGCTTCTATCCAGTAAAAGTTAACCCCTGCAACTAAACTCACCTGTCAGAGTATCCTGGCGAATTTCCTGGGAACATAACACCATTCATCCGATTTAAACTACTGGAATTATTTTTCCTAACAAACAAAACAACAACAAAATGTTATGAATAAAGGAACTTTAAATAACTTTAAGCTTGTTTGCACAGAATTTCAGAAACCCAAACTTACAAAGCCTCCACTGTCAGTCCCCAAGGAGTTTTTACTTATTTCCCAATTATTACACTTGCAGACACCATCCCTACTGCTGATTTGACTACTGATAACAAAATCTGAGCTCTGCATGGCTGGCTTTTAGATACAACTACTGACAGCAAGAGAAATGCATTAGACACACACACACATTCTCCCTGTCACTAACACAACCTTGAAGTTTCAGGGAAAAGAGAATTATACTCACTCTGAAGATGGATATACACAGCTGACAACCATGACATTCTGTAATATACAAACAACAAACACATCAAGAGTTCAGAAAGAGAAGCTTCAGCTTCCAACAACATTCCAGAACTTTGAAGAGTTACAAGATTTTGGTCCTATCTGTTAAAATACCTCTGCTCCCACTTACAAGGTCAGGCCATAATCACACTAAAATTCAGGATTTTATGAAGTTTGTTGCTGTCCTAATGAGAGCAGCACATTAAGCCTCAGGCCTGACTGTCTGTAATTTCAGAGGGATCTCTGGAGAACAAAGTACTCAGAAATGCTGAAGTATCCTATTGTGGAACCATATCTTGAAAGTCTGTTCCTGGCTTCTGATGGATCCCACATTCTGATACAAGCTATAAAATGCCAGTTAAGATGCCTGTGTGCTCTTCTGAAGACACATTCTGCTACACCACAGGATTTAAATACTGAAACTAAAGACACTAGAGGGAAGAGGATTCCCTTCTTTACCTCTGGATCTACTCTGAAACCAAATGTGGGAGGAAATGTCTGATCAAAACATTGAGGTTTCATCTGATCATTTCTAACGAGGACTACATGTAACAACTGCCAATACACCCTCCACAAATTACAGGTGGAGTACTGCACAGTGATTAGGAAACACAGCAGTTGCAGCCCTGAGATTAATTTTTATGTCTTAAGTTATTTTAAAACTGCTTTTTGCTGCTGAAAGGTAAGAAACAAACACTTAAGAGCAGCCATTAGCTATACTCTGGCTCTAAGCCCCAAGGAAATCAGCAGACCTTTGGGAGCAAGTGGGAAGTTATTGAGTGGGGCAGTGACTGTGGAGCTGTGCTCTCTGTCACAGAAATACATACCTTTTCCACACCTCTTAGAAATTTGTCTGTTCCTGTGTAATTCCTCCTAGGATCTGTCAGCAACTCACAGAGTCGCTGGATAGTGAAGGGGATGCTGCAATGAAATAGATTTATAACAATTTAATTTTATTTTCATAAGTGTAACTGTTAGGAAGCAACAACAATATTGCTTTCTCCCCCTTACTGAGAAGGAGGAACCGAACTGGTACTGAAATTTGTTACCATGAGCAATACTGGGCAGCACCTCAAGGCTTTATTTTTCCCTATCTCATACACAAAGCTGTTTCCTGTGCTCACCACTACAAAAGCCAAGCAGAATCCTAAATGCATCATCCCACAACTCAAAAGATTCATTCAAACAATGAAAACAAAATCAGATCAACAGTGAAGTTTCTGACTGTACTATTTCAATATACAGAACAGAAACTGTAAGGGATTCAAAACAAATTTCAGTCATACACACTAGAGCTAAAAAAGTCTCAACTTGCAGTTTATTTCAGGTTTTACAAAACACAGTTACAGAAAAAGCAGTAAATGATGGAATTAGTAGATCCGTATATTTCAGCTGTTACAAATAATCTATTTTGCTACATCTGGACAATGTATTCATTCACCAAGGAGCAGATCAGGAAAAATAATTAATAATTAATAATAATTAGTGATGTATAAGCCCATAGGAACCACATAAACACATTTTTGTTTTTGACAATTCTGCACTCAGTTTCATCCCTGCTGAAATGAGAAAGTGACCTTTCAGACAAGCAATACTTTACAGACAATTCCCAGGTACCTGAGGTGTCACACACTTTCAATCCAAGTTCAGCACCACATTTTAACAAACTTCTGACAAAAATATTTCAGTGTAATTATAAAGTACCATGCATTTTTACAATTAACTCTTGGAAGTTGAAGCCATAAGCATTTTAAAAGTTGTCTAAGAAGAGTATTTGATACAATATTTATGAACCAGGTTTTGACTGGGAATACAAATCCAGAGCAGCATCACTACAGACTGACATGCATGTGTGTGTACATCCCTATACTGGAAATGTTTGTCCCAATTCCACTTTTATTATTATCTGAGGAAGTCAGTAGATGCTATCTGCAGCCTGTGCCATGAGCTAACACAGCATGGATCTCCAGCTTGGCTCATTAGCTAAAAGCCTCATTAGGGATGGGCAGCTCTGCCACCAGCTCAGTGCAAACAGCTCAGCACAGCTCCAATCCATCATCCCACATGACACTGCACTGTAACTAAAAGCAGGTAGGACTCACAGAATGACTAAGTATCAACAACTGAATTATGTTTTTCAGAACTGTCTGTACATTATGTTACTGAGGAAGTCCTAATCCTCAACAAACCAGAAAAAACACAGGAACAAATGTTCCTTCTAATTCAGTTTATTACATGAAGGCTCTTAAACTTGACAGTGGGCATTATTAATTTCCCTTCCCTTGCTCTTCACTGGTCAACAAGCAATCTTTGACACCCAAATTCTTCATAAAATCATCAAGCTTAGAAGAGAATTGTAAGATCAAGTCCATCCTCATAATATTCAGCTTCTGTGCAGTACCTTCTTTCAACAAAATTCCCAAATTTTAAGTCACAAAGAATTTACTTATCTGTTAAGCTTTCCATATAGATAAAATATTAAGTTGATTTATTGTTCCTTGTGACAGCCATTTTGGTTTTGGGTTGGAAATCCATAATTAAGGAGATTTTGCTCTTTTTTTAAATAGAGTGGACTGTCCCATCAAAAATCCATTTATTCAACAGAAACAAAAACATACAGAATTTTAAATTATTCTCCATCAGCCAGACCTGTAAGACATCCTGGGAAATCAGCACCTGGGTCACCTGGAATGCTGTGACAGGAAGGGTTTTGGAACATCAACACAGTGCTACTTCCCCAAGTATGACAGAAAACTCAAGAAATGTGCAGCCTGCAACTGCCTCCAGAAGGAAAAGCTATGTTCCTATTTTACTCTCAGCTATACCAAGTTAAAAAGAAAAAGGCAAAAGCCAACTCATTTCCCTCCAAATTTTTCAGAGCAAAGTGAACTTCATGCATTGAGCAGCAGATGGCAGCCGGTGACACACAATCACCCTGTGCATGAAACTCCTTCAACAGCTACAAATGCTTTATTTGGCAAAACCCAAAGTTAACTTCACCTCAGGAAGTCTTTCCAGTGAAAAACTATTGTTTTAAAATAGTTCAACAGCGTGATTTGAAAACAGAAGTAATTTAAATTGGTGTAAATCTATACAGGAACACCAATGTAAAGTTTGTGAGCAGTATGAGAACTGATTGCAAATGCTCAGAAATTTAATTAGCTCAGCACATGAGCTGCATGAATAGTCCTGATCTGCCCACTTAAGGTAACCACTTAAAATTCTATACCAACACACTCAAAACTGCACTTCCAGCACTAGAGTCCAGAGTGAATTACAAATCCAGAATTCATTTGAACAGTACTGAAGAGGGATCTGGGAAAATTACTTGTAACAGCTACATTAAATTGTAGCCAAAAAAAAAGTAAATTAAATTTGTATTATGATCTCTTTTATTCATGTTGCAAAAATTTCTCTGTCATCAGAAATCCCCAATAGCATACCTTGGAACTTCCTTGTTTTACTAACAAAGGATAAAAAAAGGCAGAAATTCCTACTCCAAAGCAATTGCAAGAAAATTGTAAAGAGAATCTGACCCTGCAAACACCCTATCAAGTAAGATACAGACAGGTTAAAAGAGCCAGTTTGTGCTTTCTTTAAAAGGCACTTCAGCTAGAAAGACCCCAAAACAGTCATTTTTAATGTGTTACTTCTTTGACTCAAATTAAAACTTTTAAAAAATTTGCTACGTTGAACTTTTCCCCTCTCTCTTAAACAAATGCTAATAAAAGCATCCCAATAATAAAGTCACATCAAGGAGCTTCCTTGTCTGCCCTGGTACCCTGAAATGACACCCACAGCTCTAAAGAAGCCCGAATATACAATCACCCAGACCAAAACCCGCTGCTGTTCCTTTTTGGACATATCTCCACATGATTCAGCTTGTAAAATCGCATCCTCCCTGTGGGGGTTACAGCATTTACTGAATGAAGCACTCTGCAATCCCAGATCCTGAAACATCCCCAGGCACTAATTCCTTTAAGGTAACTAATGGATGCACTTTGCTTCCTCAAAGCCTGGGAGTTTCACTGCAAAGTATGAGGAAGTTGAGCACCCTGAAGTGTTACAGCAAAGGATGAAAATAGCAGAGGCACAGCCTAAGCTCCAGACTCGTCATCCAGAGGTTTGTTCAGTGCACTTGGGAACAACAGCAGATAACAGCAGCCCATTCATTAGCTGTCCCTGGGAGAACATTACCCATTCTGTGGGCAACGAAGCATTAACAAAAAGCTGGGGGAGGCGGGAGAGAGGCAGACTTGAGCATAAAGGATAGGTTTGTTTTTAAATTCCTGCAGTGAAGCAGCCTGGTATAAATATTGGGGAGCTGAGAACAAGCTGAATTTCACATTCTTAGAAGTCTCCTACACGAGAGCAATTGTGGGGGGAAGAGGAGATCTGACTTAAGACTCCTAAACTGCAAATAAATGAAGTAGCATGGAACAATGACAGTATAAATTATAAATATAGAATCAAAATACAATAACAAGGACATGTCAGTAGTGACTCTAAACCTGAAATTTCAGGGTATCAGGAAGGCAAGATTTAGAACATGCCCATTTATCAACAAGCTGAGAAAAATGTCTTTCCTAACAAGCACTGAGCACCACAAGCAGGATGACTCAGCTTATGGCAAGCATGAAATCCAGTTTAGAAACAACGAAAATACTATGTAAGTTAGTAAAAAGCACACACCAAATAAGACAAAAACATCAGGAGCTTTATTTGAAAGGAAACAAAAACTTCCAAAATTAGGAAACCAGCAAAGGGCACAGATACATTTTAATCTAGGACACTGTCAGCAACAGATCAAACTCCCCATGTCCTTCATCAGTAAGTATCACCTCAGCTATAAATTCGAATTTGGCATAATTTAACAATTCCAACCAGGTACACCTCCTGGTCACACCCTGCTTCTGACAGCATGACTTCTTCAAAAGCCAGTGAACTGCCACAAAACAATCAGGAACTGAACACCAGGAGACCTCTTCCCACTTGGTATTTCAAAATACAGTGAAAGAAATCTGACGTTACTGTCTATTTAACCTCTTAAATGCACATAGTAACATGATGCTTCTTTGAACTGCACTGTTTAAAAACTAAGTGCATATTGAAAAAACAATGTGAATGACATCACAGCATGTCCCACTTTTCATTCAGTGACAGAATAATAAAGTTCAGAAACTACTGCAATATATTTCCAAGGTGATTTGCTTCTGCTCATCTATTCGAGGAAGCAGAATGAACAGTCCCAGATGGACAGCACAAACCACTGTGTTACAAAACTGGGGAAATATGTTTGTTATCCTGATTTTAGAAAACAAAGGATACATACCCATTAAATCCAGTGACGATTTTCAGGATTCTTTCTTTCATCTCTTCAAAGGGAATATATTCCACGTTTGGATTGGGAGGCCCTCTTGGTTCAGGAGCTGAGGTTCTGAAATCATCCATGACTTTCTCCAGTTTGAAAATGAAATAGCCTTTAAACTGAGACCATTGAACCCTGCATAAAACACAAGCATTGAGACACAGGCAAGTTAGTCTAACCCCAAAGAACAACAGTCTAAGTTTATGTTTGCATAACAACATTCCCCCTGGTATGCCAGTCCTAAGATAAACGAGGCAAGTAATGCAGTGCTATTTTCCTGCCTGAATTTAAAGCATGGTAACTATTACAACAATTACACTGGAACAATGTAACACAAATCAATTGCCACTAACAGCAGGGGAAGCCATTTCCTTAAAAAACCAATATCCACTGACAATGCAAACATCAATGTGAAATATGCACGTGTCTATACAACATAAAGTGAGCCTACATGCTGCCTAAAGTTTTCACTGAGCTCACAAAAGGAGTAAGGGGAGTAAAAAAAAAAACCCAACCATCACACCAAAACAAAAAGCATTTTAAGTCTGGAATCCATAGAGCAATGGTACACAGCATTACCTGCTTCCTTTATAAAACCATACCAAAAGCCTTTTGTAACTCCACACACCTTAAAAGCATTTCACTGTACCTCTTTTTCTCAAAAAGGCTAAGATTTTCTGTATCACAGTTGGCACTTGTTGACAAACAACTGAGCAAAACAACTTTGACTCCCAATAAACATTCCCACAGCAGGAAGCTATTAAGATGTTTCCAAATTACCTTTTGCCTTACAGCTTCAAGTTTCATCATTTATAAAATTGTACGTTTTGGAATTTTCAAGCAAATATGTCCCTCACAGTGGGTACAGACAAGTGCTGAGCCAGCCCTCCCACACCCACAGCCCCACAGAGCAGCCACAGGAGCTGTTCAGGGTCTCCTTGGGCTCATGCATGTCTGAGCAGCACAGAGAGCAAGGTGAAAACAACTGATTTAGTTCAGGATCGATTTGATTCTATTCCTGTTGATACAGGAGCTTGCACAGCTCCAGGATGGAGAAAAGGAAGAAACAGGGAATAACAAACAATAAAGAAAGAGAGAAAATGATCTTTGACATTTATCTGTAACACACATGACCTGGTATGAGCATGCTCAAACCAAACAAGTGTAAAATATGAGCCCCTGGACAGCCCTTCAGCTCCTGCTCAAAGCAATATAAAACTATATAGAAAACTATTTAGTCAAAGACTATATCTCTACAGGCTGCATTTGGCAGCCCTGTTTTCAAGCCCATGTAGCAGCTGCCCTTCTGTGGGGCTGACACAACTATCTGTGCTGTGAACTACTTATGGTGACGTTTGTTTCTCCAGCACCAGCAGCACCAAACACCAAACCACAGGCCAAGGAAGCTCTATCAGCCTGCTTGCACCAGAAAAGCAGGGTCACGTCATCTTACCCTTAACTTCCTCCTTAGTCTCAAAGAAATAATTATGAGATGAAAAGGGGGAAAAATGCAGCTCACGTTTATCTACAGAGATCCAAACACAAAGCTCCTGTCTTTTATTAGCAATGATAAATTTGCAAGAATGGGGGAATTCCAAAGAGGAAAGCAAACCTCTGTTTTCCCTCATCAGAGACCTTTAAACACCTCACAACAGGAGGGATCACAGCACTTAGTGAATAATAATAATAAAAATTAATAAACAAATAAACATCAAGGTCCCAAAAGGGAATGGCATAGATTAAAGAGCACCCCTGAGTCTCACTGGTTTAAGTCTCCAATCAGCATTCTACACCCAAAGCAGAATACTATAATGTTCCAATGTACAATATTAGGCATTACTACTATAAATGTTATATAAAAAGCTGTACAATTCTGCAGTGTTACCACCATGAAACCACAGTGTTTGTAACAAATCACAGATTTAATACATAAACACACCACGAACCACAGTAAATAACCTCATGACAGTGTGGGATTACTCCCCACAGAGCATCTCAGGATCTTTACTTGCCTCATGAAAGGGGATTCCACTATTATTCTAAACATTCTTTGACAATCCCATTTGGATATATTTCCACACTTTAAAACTTGAACTGTTCTTTGTTTTCATTGTTATTTATTTCTTGCTAAACAGCAACACTTATCTTTTCATAGACTATTAACCCACCAGTGTTTGAAATAAATCAACAACACGAGGTTTAAAATGGCAATCTACTGCCTGAAAGCAGCACCTTTACAAACCTTTACCAACTCCTTTACAATGCTGAGGCTACAGAAAACAAAGATTGTAACATTTTGCCCATAGAGAAGTCGAGAAAACTATCACTTGAATTTTAAACTCCAAATTTTAATTAGAGGCTAATTATAAAAAGGCTAAGAATTTACATCTGCAACACACTGAACTACTGACACAGAAAGCATCTCTCAACCTGCATTCCAAACCACTTGCTAAATGACTGCTGACCAGCTAACACAGGACAGGTTACACACAGAGGTAGCAGAGTTTAAGGATAAACTCATCCTGCTATCACAAGCCTGACCACAGCTAACCCACATAGAGCAACACCAGCTTAAATCAACCCAACAGGCTGTTGCTAGAAGCTGTGTAAGCACAGCAGCAGGGGCTCAGCACAGCCCTGCTGCTCAGACATTCACTGTGTTTCTCCAGCAGTTTTCCCCAGCACTGTTGAACTCCCTGCTGCTGGGGCTGCATAGCAGCAGCAGGAAAGCTGAACTGCTCAAAGGCCCCTCTTACATCCAGTGCAACCTCAGACAGAACTGCAGCTCAAACTATCAACAGAGCTGTCTGTGCTTCTCCTGACATCAGTGTTGTTAAAGTAATGAACTCATTTCTGACCAAAAAAAACCAAAACTATTTCTGCAGGGATGGTAAGATTTTCTCAGTTCCCATTTACTTCGTGGAAGTGATCAGAATTGAGCATCATAAGAGTCAAGTGACCTTTCCTGTTTTACCAGTCTACGAAAATGACATGTACAAGTTGGCATCAGCTGAACTCTAGAAACTCACATGTGTCTCATCCATAGTTCTACCCAGTGTTCCTTCATAACAATGGGCAGAACTGCTAGACAACACAAAATTAAAAGTGCCATATCCTACTAGCTATCAAAGTAGTCTATATCTACACCTCTAGAAATTTTAAGTTATCCCCACTCACTGAAAGACTGGCTGCTTAGAAAGACAGACAACAGACAGACAGACAAACAAGTGCCAAATATCTGATTTCAGGAAAAAAATACTCCACACGTATCACAAGATTCCTGAGAAAAGACTCTGTTCTCCCTGCTTTGTTACACAATCTGGGAACCTAAAACCAAGAGAAAAGTTTGGTCAATACCTTCTGTAGGTTAGATCAAGAGTCAAACAGAAGCAAAAGACAATTCTTCTACACTCTGCTTTATGTACAAGCTCATTAAGTTTTATACACTGGAAAATAACTGATAAACATCTTAAGTTCTGTAAGAATAACAAATTGAAGAAATTCCATGGAAAAAATACTGTTCATACTTTTTTCAGAGCAGCTTTGTTTATAAATACTTGTTCTTCCCACTCAGCATTGCACATAATCAGCCTTTTCTTCTAAACCATGCTCTTCCTGTCCACTACACTAGTTTGGGAATTTGTATCAGCAACTTTGAGAGCTTTTATAGCCACTCAAAGAAAAAAGTTCCTGAGAACACTGCATGATCTGAAACAACACCTTCAAAAAACAATACTTCAAAAAATTAGCTGATCTCAAAATGTTTTGGTTCAGAGAACTTTCATTCTAGAGCATGACAGCTTTGTAGTTTTATACATTTTATGTACATCAAGGCACCTTTCACTACAATATCTGGGTCACCCTGTGGAAATGTACCTGTACAAAGAGCTCTCCTGGGCTAATGAGCCTGTAGTCCCACACATGCTCCAAATCATTTAGGAAAAAATGCCAGCTTATCATAGGAGTCCTCTGTTTCCCTCCCAGCAGCTCCTGCACCTTCCTTCCCTTTTATCAACCTAAATGATTTGCTCTGGCATACCAAAAATCAGGAGGAAGAAACTGATTTCATGAAAAAAGTATCTAACAAGAAAAAAAGTCAGAGGCAAATGAATGGCTGAAGAGAAGCAATCAATCCCAGCACTTCAGAACTACAGCTTGTATCCATACAGACACCACCCACTTCAAATCCTCCCAGGACTAACACAATGATGGTAATTTCACTCAACAATTTAATTGTTTTTTAAAAAGCACCTTTAGAAGACAAGCAAAAAATAAGAGCATGAAAGCTCAGAGTCCAATGGTTCAGTCTTTGTACTTTACTTAAACATTTACTACTTGCTAATAATGTGCTTTAAGGTATGAAAAGATGTTTAACACCCTAATATTGTACCCCAGCACAGTCCCTGACCTTGCAATTTCATTAAACGTTAGAAACATAAGAGAAACATGGATGGAAGAGACTTCAGTGTTTGAAGACACTCAGTTCTGTTTCCAGAGTCAATCAGGAAAGTGGACAGTACCTGACCAAAAAGCCAATCCTACAAGAAATATCAGCAAGTTTTGAGAAGATTTAGATAAAATTAGAGACACAACATAACAAAAAGCTAGGAAAGGGTGAGGGAAGACATAAGACATTAAATGAGCAAGCAGAGATTAAATTAAGTGACAGACTATGCAAAAAACTCGTTAATAAATTAATTTTTT
This sequence comes from Vireo altiloquus, assembly GCA_013396875.1. Classification (NCBI taxonomy): domain Eukaryota; kingdom Metazoa; phylum Chordata; class Aves; order Passeriformes; family Vireonidae; genus Vireo; species Vireo altiloquus. Next base: position 227,449 of record VZRF01007607.1, read on the forward strand.
TAAAAAAAATCCCACAAGAACTACATAAAACCCCAGAATGGAATCAAAGTTAGTAGGTGAAGACAAGAAAAGTTAAATCCTGAGACAAAAGACACCAAGGGGGGATGGGGAACTCCACAGTCAGAACAGTGCTCCAGTAACATACTGAGTCACTGAGAGTTGGTGAAGCAGCAAAAATATCTCCACTGCACGAGGAAGAATAATAAAAAACAACAACAAAAAGAAGAGAGGCTAATTTAGACACAATCTAACATTGTCAGAGCAGAACCACAGAAGAACACAATCCTGAATAGCTCTGTTCTCTAATAAAAGCAATCAACCTATTTCACACCTGCACTTGCACTACATGATTTGCTCTTGGAACTAATCCATTACTACAGATCAACAGAATTTGCCAAGCAACATCAACCAAGTTTAGAAAAGCACCAATTCTGCCTGATGAACAGCATCTTCAACAGGGAACAGGCCACCTCAGACAGAAAGCAGGGCAAGTAATCTGATGCAATGCTTTGATTTAAAAGAATTAGTAGCACAAAGTTGCTTGCAAAGAATGACTGTGTCTCTACTAACGTGATTTGCATAGGATTCATCCTTCCAAGCAAGCATATCCAAACAAAATTGCATTTTACATGGAAATAATCTAATCACATCATTCCCAGAGTGTAAAAGACATCCCCCCATTTCCTTATCTCCTGCTTATGCAAAATGCTTGTACTGGTTAAACTGTGAAAGCTCTCTCTCCACAATGGTTACTGGGGAGGAGGAGAACCAGCTCAATATCTGCACTATTTTTGTGTATCAGAGAACTAACTGATATTTTCTTCTGACCATTGGACAAGTTTTTATACTTGATTCTTTTGCCACTTAGTATATTCACTTTGGGAGATAAGCTGCCAAAGAGAAGACAAAAGGCCTGAAATATTTAACAAAGTTGTTTGGGCAAGACCCAACAAACATGAAAATCCCTACTATTTTTAAGGGAAAACTATCCACGTGGAACAAATGGAATATCTTCCCTCTCATGTGTTTAGCACTGCTCTGCCAGGCTCTGCTGTAACAGTGCTCCCCTACACCAACACATGACTTGGACACAAGGTAGAGGTTGGACTGCCAAGTCTCCAGCAGTGCAGAAGACAACTCCACTGACTTACCCATCTCCCTTTTTAAAAACTGTAATAAAACATCAGACATAACAGTAATGGAGTGCATATGGCTCACACACTTTAGACAAACTCAAGAAGGTTTTAAGGTTCAAAACTCCAGTAAGACCCATTGAGGCAAGGCAGGACAAAACCTAAAATTGACTGAAGAACTGGAGGAAGAATTCAGAGTGCATGAAAGAAGGCTAACTCCTGAAATGAAAGTACTGCAATAATTTCATAAATCTTTCTGGAACTGCCTTACAGATTACAGATTTAATTAAGAAAAACATTATACTGAAGAGATGTTAAGCTTCCAGAGACCCAGCTACGTACTTAAAACATGAAGAGTCCCAGGAGTCTTGGTGGGATGTCTGTCTTCAGATTTCACAGTGTTTAAGTTCATTACAAAATTACTTGATTTAAATTTTAAGAGGATGCCATCTGTTTTGGAGAGATGCTGAATACCACACAGAACATAAAATGAAACCAAAGTAGATCTACTATTGATTCTGTTCATTGAACAGGCCATAAAAGAAATACCAGAACTTAGTAAAAGGAAGTATTTCTCTCTCCACACTTCTACTACTGGCTGACTGGCAGAAATTAAAAAAAAAAAATACAAATTAGTATACTTAGAATACAAGCACTTTATGTCCAGCTAAACTGATTTTAAGGCAATGTCCTCAGAACACACAAGGAAAGAACCAGAGGACAATCTCTGAGGAAGTCACACAACATGGAACAAGAGATGTGGATCAGTTGTATTATCTCTGCCCCCCCAGTTTTTGCTGACTGAGATGACACTCCCATAGAGACCTTCTAGTAGGAAACAGGTGTTTTGAAGTGAAGTAATTTGCCAACTTTAATAACTGTTTCTTTTCTTTTTGTGCTTTCCTCTAGAGCTCGTAAGAGATGAAGATATACTCTAAGACACAGTAATTTCCCCAGGCTGACAAAGGGAAAATTAAAGTTTCATCCAAAACAAGTTAATTCCTTTCCTATTCTAGTCTATCAGTGGGATCTCTAGAACTATTTGGAAAGTGAAAAAGCAAAGAAAATGAAGTGCACTCAGCAATCACATACTCAATTCAAACCCCTGGCAAGGCAGCAAACTCTCCAGCATGGTCTTCAACAGCCTGGATGCAAGGTGTATCCAGCAGGAATATTGAGGACTAGATGGAATATGCCTGCTCAAATCCAAGGCACGTGTCTGCCACCAGGGAGCACAGAACTCATGCCAAGCACAAGGAGCCCCAGCGTGGCTCCCTTCCCCCAGGCTGTGGAAAGAGCAGCAGCAGGGAGGCAGTGCCAGGAGCCTGCCCAGGACTGCCTGGCCTGTCCCACTGCCTGCCCTGTCCCACTGCCTG
>VZRF01007607.1:230008-264270 GCA_013396875.1 Vireo altiloquus
TCCCACTGCCTGCCCCGTCCCACTGCCTGCCCTGCCCCACCTCCTGTCCAGTCCCACTGCCTGCCCCGTCCCACTGCCTGCCCCGTCCCACTGCCTGCCCTGTCCCACTGCCTGGCAGCACTTCAGCACCTGGAGCAGCATCCAGGTATCCTCTCCAGCAGCCAAGAGAGCTGCAGCTGCACAGGGAAGCCATGGACTGCAGGCCTGTGGGAGAACAAGACCGAAGCCATGCTCAGCTCTTCCCTCAGGTATCTCTGTTCTACTCCCTCCACCTTTTCTGCCAGGGTTTTGCATCAATCCTTACCTTATCCAGCACACTTAAATTTGAGATCAATTCAGTGGCTATAAACGAGGACACCTGGACATACACAGTTATACAGAAGGCATGCACAAGCTAAAAACTTTAAGAACTGCCTGTAAAACAGAGTTCCCAGCGATTTCAGACCAACAAATGAAGAAACCCAAACCTGTTGCCAGTTGGCATCTTAGCTTTCCTACAGGAATTACTATTTCATTATTTATGATAAAAACAGATTGCTTCTTAACCAGGCATGCTCAACGGTAGAGAAATGGCTTTCAATCTTTTCAGAAAATACCTCTGAAAACTTCTGGGATTGAAAGCAGCAGCAGTGAAGTCCCACTAACAGGGAGATGAGCCATGCTGAGGTTCCCACAGGGATCTCCTCCCAGTGCAGAGCAGGAGGCTGCTGCCCCACCACACACTTAACCTTGTCCTTGGTCTACACCAAAAGGAGTAAGCCTGCTCTGCTGCTCCCACACATTCCTGTGATCCCACACACAGGGAGGTGAGGCAGATCACTGATCTAACCACAAAATTAATGCTGCAGATAAGGCAGAGTAAGATGTGTGATGTGACTAGCAGAGAGCTGAGCCATTCCTTAAAGCAGCTGCACTCATTTATCAGGTAAAAGAACATACCTTACCTAATTCCACTTGTGTCAAATATTCTTTGTATTTTCAACTTATTTTTCTATTTCCTGTGCTTTATTTTAACAGTATTTCGATGCAATTCATTTTAGTGTCATGAGTTTGCACACTGCTGCTATTTTCACCATTCACACAGTGCAGATTAACACAGGAAATTCCAAACAATGACAACAGATTTACACAGTAAAATTCCCTGTACCCAATGGAGATTGGCTTCTCACATGCTTCTGGCCAGCAGATAAACGCCTCAATCTAACTTTAAATCAAAGCCTCAAGCAAGTGCTAGATCCATTATGAGTGTTTCTAAATGAGCATTCAATTTTAAAAGTTGAGGTGCACCAGGTAGAGTGAATTTCCTGGAACACTGTGCCTTGCTGCAGTGTGCTCCTGTTAGGAAAACACTGGCAAAGCACTCATCCTGAGGGAGCGTCCTGTTCCCTTTCACCTGATAACTCATGTAAAATTAAACACTCTCACATTTTATCTTCAGTAGGATTTTACCTCATGTTACCTTTCACTTTAATTAAAAATATATTGAAGCGTTCAAAAGAGGAAAAACTGGTATTTCCCACAAGCACAGGAGGTGCTTTTCCATTCTCACTTGCTGATTGTTGCCAGCCTAAATCCAGTCTTTGCTCTCCTTGGGAGCACAATGAGCTCATTCCAAAACCAGGGAAAAACGGTCAGATATTAGAACTACATCTACTTCAGTAGGGTGAGTGTTCACCTCTGCTGCTTGAAAATTACTTCTGCTCTTGCCAGGAACAACAAAGATTAAGACTTAGTTATGGAAAGAGACAGCTGAAGAAGACATTAAAGCACTATCTGTAATCATCAAGGGACTAATTCTGATCTCTGCTGATAAATATTCAGCTGACTCCAACAGAATACACCTGTCCCACTGAACAGAAAAAAAATTCAGTCTGAACTTTTCTAGGAAGTACATTTGTGAATACAGTTATCTAAAACCAAACAAGCACCTTTCATTTTCTTATTTTAAAGGCAAAAACTGACCACAGAACAAAAAAGTACAATATTACAACATTCTTCATTTAAAAATTAACTTCCTTATAGCAGAGGAGGAAGAAATACTGAACACCGGAGTTGCTTCAGGTATCACCAATTTGCCCAAATCAACCAAATCCACCCAAGAAATGCTGCAGATCCTCTGCCAAATGTAGCTGTCACTGTTAAAGGACCTAGCCACCTCAGAAGAGCAGCAGGCCACACTGATATAAAATGATCAGATGTTTATTATATCAAGCAATAAAGCTGGGAAACTAGATTAGGAAAATGCACCCTGTGCAGCTACTGTGGATCTCTATTGCAATGAGTCCCCAGCTTGCCACCTTATGTACTGTCCCAAAAACCCACAGGTCTCACTCAGGTATCACAGCAGTTCTACTGGGACCAGGGAAATTGCATTTGTTACTCATTCCTTCCAAAACCAGAAACAAAAGCCACCCAATGGGCTTCTCCACAAGGCAGTTCAGCTGACACAAGCTTGAGGTGACAAGGTGTACCCTGCCTCAGTGATCTAACCCACAGGCATTTGTGCATCATCACACTCCCCTGCCACTTCCAAGCCAAGCATCACCAGCTATTGCCATCATGGAAATCTTGTCATTGTCTTCAAGTATTTTTATCTCTAAAACTGAGACCTGCCAGACATGTATCAGCTTTGTGGAAAAGCAGCATCAGTCTGGTTTATCAACAAGCTTGATAATCCACCTTCCCCAAGTCAACCAGATTGCTTTGTATCCTTCCCCTCTGTGTGCACTGCTGCCTTGTTCCTTCCCCCCATGTGCCATCAGGCACAAACTTTCCCAAAAGCTTCACACAGGAAGAGGGATCAAGGCTCACCAACTACAAAGTCAAAACAGAAGAACATCCTTGACGCTCAGAAGTGTAATATGGAGTGAACAATACCCAAATGCCTGGGAAAGTACTTCAGATGAAATACCAACAAGCACAACCCCCACAGAACAGAGAGTTGAGGCCCACTGGAAAATACCAGAGGTCACACTGAAGCAGCCACTACAGCAACGTCACTGAGAGGTGAAGGTATAAACCAAGAGAAACCCTGAGGATGACAACAAATCCTATCAAGCAAGGCAGAGAACTGAGCTTGAGGGGAAGGATGACCACAGAATACAAGCAAAAGTGATCATCAGAAACACATGCAACAGCATTAACTACCAGAGAATACATGGTGGGGTGCTTGTCTGTGTGAAGCGACATGGAGTAGCTGCCAAAAAGATTACCAGGAAATGTGCTTACAAGAACGAACTGTATATAGCAACAGAGAAGGAAGCCATGCTCACACTGCAAATCTGAAAGTGCAAAGAGCTACATTTGTGATTAAAACAGTCCAATCACCCCAAAATCTCAGCGCTGCAATCAGAGTTTGCCTTTTGCCTTTCCTTACACGTGTATTCCATAGAGAGACTAATGTTTATTACACTCAGTTCATCACACACATTTTATAACGGCAGTTAAAGTCTGACCTTTATACTGTAAACCCCACTCCCAACAGATATGAAGTGGCAGTACTTAAAATAAAACACTACAACAGTGTGTGTTTCCCAAAGCAGCAAGTGATTTCATCGATATCACCACTGACTGCTCTGAACTACTACAGCTACACAATTCACACACACAGAAATTTTTGTTTATAATAGAGGTAAAAGAACAACGAAGCTAAATTAGTGTTGACAAAGGTACATCAGCAGGCTTTTTGACCAAAGATGCCTGTCCTTTCGAGATATCAGGGGATTATGGAACAGAAAAGAGTGTCAGTGGAATGGGAATTAGTGGGGAGTAATTCCAGATGCTGAATGGGAGTTAGTGAACAATGCAAGGAAGTTTACTCACATCTCTTGCTTTACTGAGAACATGGAAACCGAAGAAGCTTATACTAACAAAGGCACACAGAGACTTCTTTCAGAAAAATATGATCCTGCTTATCATAGCAGAAACTTGAGAATTGTTTTATTTCACGTTTTAAAAAATCATAAGGAATTACATTCCCCAAATAAGCATTAAGATTTCCAGAAAGTAACTTATCTCCAAATCAGAAAAAATGCTAGCACACACATGTCAAGCAAGCAAACTGCTCGTTGAATAAAAGCAGAGAACATACTTTAGAGAAGAAAAATGATTTAAATTTAAGCATGTAAAATAAGCCAGAGGACATATGGCTAAAAAATCTATTCGTAACAAGAGAAAAGATATTACACAAGCATTCAGAGTACATAGTTAAAATACTTCAACTGAGATGCAAACTTATTCTTGTAGGAGTTCATGTCTACTGTATCTTCACTCAGCTCTCCTACAGCTGGCAAACCATATCAACTGCTGTAATAAACTATTAGAAAAGTTAAACTGATTCAAAAAAGCTTAAAAGTGTAGTAAGAAAAAAGTTCACTGCTACATAAGGTACATGAAACAGCATCAAAAGGTCAAAAGTATTTTTGCCATTATCTTTGGTGGAACTGCAGTTATGTAACTTACATTTACAGTTATGTAATTTACCAAAGGCAAATCATCCCTGATCCACCTGACTGACTGCTGAGGAGGGAAGACCAGAGAACACTGTAGTTCAACCAGAGCAGGGCACACCAGCACAGCCTGCCCTGGCAAAGCTGGGCAGCTGCAGCCCCAGTGGAGCATCAGGGCTTCACTGCAGTGCTTGTGCTGCTGGGGATCCACAGTCCAACCACACCCAGCTACCAATGGTGGTGCTCAGAGCCCACAGTGCCCTGTGCTGGCAGGGGGGAAGCTGAGCACTGTCAGCCTGTGTTGTGACCAAGGCTGCTGCGAGAAGCTAGGGCAGAAGGGCTGCCTCTGGAACACAGGCTCTGGCCTGTGCTGACTTCCATCCAACTGCTGACTTCCACAACTGAAGGAATAATTGCATCTAGGGAGATAGAAACAAATTCCTTTCTGAGACACACGAGTGCAGGGTGAGAGGCACTGGGCCCAGGATGCTCCAAGGGAAACATTCTTCCCAGTGCATGTGATTAAGCAGTGAAACAGGAAGCCAAACTAAGGCTATGGAATTGCCATGACTGGAGATTCTCAGAAATGCTGCAAAAGCCCTGATCAATTTTATCTAACTTTGGAATTAGCTCCCCTTGAGCACAGGGTCTGCCTGGATCACCTCCAGAAGTTGTCTCCAACTTTTCCATGATGATAGTACCCAAGTCTATATTTGCCCTACGATCACATGAATCAAACTTGACTCAAGAAACTCTGCAAAAGAACACTTATGTTGGCCCTCAAGGAAATATGCAAAGAAACAACTCCTGTTTTCAGCCTCAGATGAGGTTCAAATGAACATTTCAGAGCTTCCAAAAGAATTTTACTACAGGAAGAAATAAAGCCAGAATGTATTTTAATGGCTGTTTATGCTGCACTAAGGGGAGGAACCGGTGTGACTGCATCACATCCTGGGCAGTGTTCTCTACTTAGGCTTAGAAGGATTTTACAATTAATCACTTCTGCCTATGAACTGCATTGCTCCAGATTTTGGTACTTCACTGCTTTCTGGATTCCTTCATTGTCAGAAAGCTTCTGCATTATACTTTCCACTACAGTAAGCCATTAAAACAGCACTTTATAGGTTCCCCGCCCCAGGGCAGGAGTGGGGAAAATGCACAGAAAACCAACATAAAATTTTTAATTGCTTTAGTTTTCTAAGTTTTATTTTCCCCTGTAGAAAAATGTAGTTTTCCTTTCCAGTCAAACACATTGGATTTTCTTGGTGAAATACCTAAATAAATGGTTTAAAAACATTTCTGCTATTGAAGTGACTCTAAACCCAAGACAATTTCCTAAGAGGTAAGAGAAAACATATTAAATACAGGACACAAGATCATAACTGATAAGTGATCCTCATATCTATTTTAAAGAATTCTTCAGAAACAACAACAAAAAAATTTCATTGTTGCATTTCACTTCTAGTACTGCAGTGCTCTGATTTCCATCCCATCTCCTAAAGTTTCTTTTACTTCAGAAAAAATAGATAAGTGGATTTCTTGTGAAAAAGAAAGGGCACAAAACCTCATCCTGCTTCTAGAGGTCTTTCAGATACAGTAAAGTATTAGGACTAAAAAATTTTCTCTCTCTTCACATTCCTCAGTTTTGCAAGTCACACTGATCTGCTACAAACTGGAGACAAGGAGGTTATAACAAACTTCCCTGACTGTACTTGGTCTCACTAAGGAAATTCCATGTTAGTATCTCAGTAAAAAGTCAGAATAATTAAGGAGTATGGCACTCCTCTGAAAAGAAAAAAAAATTCCTAAGACTCAAGATAACTTTAAAAAAGGTTGAACAATAAACTTTATATTCCACCTAAGGCTAAGTCTTACCATGGCAACTGTTAAGAAACACAAATATTTCAAAGCAGCCAAGCAATCCCACTTTTGCTTCTGTCACCTGTTATATAGGAAGTTTAGACTGGTTTTTGTAAATGTAGGCCATAATCTCACCAGCAATTAAGTGAATGGTTAACTTTGCACAAGAGGAAATCTTCAACTTCAAAAAGATGAAGTGAATGCACATCACTGTATGATCAGGATTTTACTGCACAGCACTGATAACACAACTAAGCTTATACTGATAAGAGAACCAAAATTAGCAATATTTTTGTTCCACACCTTCCTTGTAAGTGAGTAAGACCTCTAATTACAATAGAGATACCCTCTAAGAATCTTATCATAGTTGCAGTGGTGGCTTTACCACCTCTCACCCTTTGTTCCTCCCCTTCACCACCTCTCTGGTTGCACTGCAGTTGGATGTCCCAGGGACAAAACACGTGCACCAATGACCTGAGCCTTGGCCAAAAGAGTCAAGACTCTGAGATGTTCCTGCCCCAGGTTCCTGTGGAGCTGCAGAAGCAGCTGAACAGCCCAAGTGAAACACTGACATGGGCTGCACCAGCCAAGGCTGCTGCCAGAGAAATCCCAGGAAGATCAGAGCCTCACCTAAACCTGCACCAGCCAAGGCTGCTGCCAGAGAAATCCCAGGAAGATCAGAGCCTCACCTAAACCTGCACCTACCTGTTCCCAACTCCCTCAGATGAATAAGCACTTAGGAACAAGCGGGGGCAGGGAGGTACCCAGCGACCTTACCTGAGCCTGTGCTTCCCATTTGTTGAGCAAGCTACCTGTGCCATGATCGAGCTTTGAGGAGAAACTAAAAAGTCACTTTAATTTACTTCATTAGTACCTTCTCAAACTAAGTTTGCTAAGAGTCACCAATATTTGTTTAATTGTGTCTGAAGACATATGGGGGGTGAGAACATTTACCCCAGGATGCAGACTGCAGTTTAAAAATCAGTACTCATGATGAAATTAAAAAGCTGACAGAACCCCCATGAAGACCATATAACTCCCCTAGAACTAATAACTGAAAGCAAAACTATTTCACATTTCACTTGTCCTGATTTGCCTCAGTACTTTTTGTTTGTTACACTAGGAACAGGCTGTGACTGAGTAAGATCCATTGTTTTTCAATAATCAAGTCTGCAAACCATGGGTGTAATCACCCCTGACTAAACCATCCTCACTGGTTGTTTTTTTTTTTAACGATACTCTGAACTTTGTGGAAATCCCAGCAAATGTCACTGCAAACTAGTATTTTATCTTCTTGTTCCAATGGATCTATTTATTACTGGTTGAGATTCTATTACTGGTTTAGATTCTATTACACAAAGTTACTTTTGCATGAGTGAAAATAAAGAATATCTAGAGAATTTTAAATTTGGTATGTATTTGGTAGGTTTGTCTATTCCAGAATACTTGTACAATGGTCAAGCTGCACTAGCTTAAAGTAATTAAGTTCTTAAAATGCACATTATCAATCTTCACCAGTGATTCCCTGAAGATTTTAATTTTTACTCATTTTTTCCCTGATATATAACACATCAGTGAACACACAAGCATGTTTGATGAACAAATACAGACTTTGGTAGATAACTTGAAGCAAATTTAACATTACAGAACACTATTTCCATGCCTATCTCCAAATTATACTAGACACTTCTGATGTTCACATCCAACACTTTTTAAAAAACAATTTAATGCAACTGAAAGGTTCAAGAAGGCTGAAAAGAGCTACAGACCTCAAAAAAACCCTGGAAACATAGAAGGCAGGATCTGTATATCAGATGACAGATCCCAGTTCATGTTTAAGTTTGTAAAAATAAAGTAAAAGTAATAAAAAATAAACCTCGATTTCCTAAATGAAAATAAAAGCAGAGAGGAAATAATTTTCCCAAATATTTGCACCTGTAGAATCACCTTTTAAAAATTACTTTGGAATATATGTGATAATGGCAGAACAGTAAAAATAACCTGAAGAAATATCTCAAAATGGGAAAAATATTTTAAGCATATTTTAGTATGGGCTTACTGCAGTGTGATTTTTCTGTATAGTAAGAACTACACCAAAATATCAAGCATTACAGCTGTGTGTGCCTGCTGAGCCTCAGCCTTCTATTCAAAGAGCAAAGTACATTTCAGAACTTGTTTTTCTTTCTAAACCATTAATCCAAGCAGTACTAGCAAGCTACAAAAAAAAAAACAAAAAAAAAAAAAAAAAAAAAAAAAAAAAAAAAAAAAAAAGGAAAAAAAGAAAGCTACCAAAACCTACAAAACCTCTTACAAGTCCGAGGGACTTCAGAAATTCAAAGAAAGCCCCTGCGGTCACTGGTTGGTCACAAAACACCAGTAAAAGCACATCTCCCCTGCTGGAGCCGTAGGCTGGCACTAGGCCTCAAAAACAAGGAGCCAGCATGGGCGCCAGAAAGTGAGCACATCTACGGCAAGGCAACCGGGGAAGCCTTTCCCCTTCCTGCCAAATAGTGATCCCCAAGGAAGTCACAGCAGCGATCCCTGAAAGGAGCGCGGCTCCTTCCCAACACCTCGCACCTCCTGGGGAAACCCTCCCGGGGAACCGGCAAACACACGGCGGCACAAAGGAAACTCCCGTGCCAGCTGAAAAACGACGGCAATTCAGAGCAGTTCCCAAGTTCCCACACACCTCGTCTGCAAAAAACACCTCCGGATTGTCCCCCCTTCACCAACAGCACCCGGACACAATCACAGGATGGTTACAGAGCCCAGAAAGAAACAATCTGAGCCGCTGACATCTTCACGTAAATAACACAATTAGATATTGCAAACGCAGTTATACAACAGCGTAAAGCAGACATTGCAACAGCAGCTGAACTTGCCACTTACAAAACCTGAATCTCTCTTAAAATCCGGGGAAAGCAACAGGTTTTTGCTGTGCTGAGCAGAATCAGTAAGACCTGACAGACATCCCAGAGCAAAGCCTATACAAGAAGTCTGCCCTCATTAGATAAAACTATCAGCAAACTAAACTAATCCACACAAAATTAAGTGGGAACTAAGGAAAACTTACTTAGCTCAATGAAGCAACCTACAGGCAAAAAGAAAATCCTGGTAGAATCTGATTGCATAGAAATGCAACATTTGTTTTAAGTCACAACTGAGGACCACCAAAACAGTCACACTTACATCGTCTCTCCAGTCTTAGCAACATGACAAAGAAACTGATCCAGTATTGGACACACTTCCTTCTTTCCTCTCTTCTCAAAATCTGTTGGCAGGAGAACGACACAAAAAGAATGGTAAAAGAAGACGGAACAAAACAAAAATTCACAATAATTAGCGATTTGCTTCAACTATCAGTACAGCTCCCACACAAACACTGTCGTGCTCTCACAGTGCTGTTCCCACGAACTCCACCAGCTTCCCAGCCCTGGGAAACACTTATTATTTTTCCTGCGGAGAAACCGCACGCGCCAGAGTAGCAAAAGTTGATTTGCAACTTCTTCTGAGCAGCTACGGCACAGAAAGAGGCCGATTTCCTCAAGCTGAGCCCAGAACGGAGGGCTGGGGAGGGAGAAGCGGACAGGTCCGGGCTGGGCCGGGATGCGGGGGAAGGGGCCGGGACTCGGGAGAAGGGGCCAGGATGCGGGGAAGGGGCAGGAATGAGGGAGAAGGGGCGGCCGGGCCGAGGAGTCCAGGGTGGCAGCCGGGGAGACCCGAGAGCTGATCCCCCCATCACGCAGCCCCGAGGATCGTTGGGTAGGGGGATCGGGGGCCCTGCCCTTCACTTCCCCACAACGACCTCCGGGCTCTCCCCACTCTGCGGGCCCCCCCCCAGCGAGGAGCCCCCTCACCACAGCGCGGGGACCCGTGGCCCTCAGCGAGGGGCGCTCCCCCCACAGGGTCTGAGGGACCTCAGTCTTCCCCTCAGCGCGGCGACATCGCTCCCCCACCCCCCGCCGCCAGCCTCGCCGCCACCTTTCAGCGCCTCCTGCAGCCTCTCGACGTCCATGATCCGCCCGGGCGATCCCCCCGCGGCTCCGCGCGGCTCCCCCGCCCCAGTCCCGCGCAGACCGGGCCGCGCTCACAGCGAGACCCCGCGCTCAGCGACGCTCCAACATGGCGCCCGCGCCGTGCCCGTGCGCGGCCCCGCGGCCCCACGACCCCGCCCATCGGGGAGGGGCCACGGGGCGGGACCAAGGGGCGGTCCCGAGGCGGGGGCGGGGTTAACGGGAGGGCCCGCGTGAGGGGGCGGGGCCGAACGGCCGTGAGGGAGGGGCGGGAAAGGCGGCGGGAAAGGCTCCGCTGCAGCGTTCTCCCCACTGACCGGCAGGCAAGGTCTGAGGGCGGCCCTGGTCTTTTTCTCGGGCCGCGGGTTATCGTCCTCTGCATGCCGGCTCTGCCATGCAGATCCTCGCGGGAGGGAACGCGGAGCCTTCCCCNCCCGGTTTGCCTGTGTCCCAGGCAGGGACGTGCCTGGCTTTTTCCTCTCAAGATGATCACAGAATACGCCGAGTTGGAAGGGACCCACCATCTAGTTCGGCTCCTGGCCCTGCACAAATACCCCAACAATCACACCCTGTGCATGAGAGCGTTGTCTAAATGCTCCTGGAGCTCTGGCAGCCTTGGGGCCGTGAGCATTCCGTGGGGAGTCTGCTCAGTGCCCCACCACCCTCTGGGGGTGAAGCTTTTGTTAATATCCTGCCCAAACCTCCCCGACAGCTTCATGCCATTCGCTCGAGTCCTGTCACTGGTGACGAGAGAGAAGAGATCGGCACCCGCCCCTCCAATTCCCCTCATGAGGTCTCCCCTCAGACTCCTCCGGGACACTCTCCGCCCACCTCTCCCCCCCGGCACACATTCCCTGTGCTCCCCGATCCCCTCGCTCACCCTTGGCCAGCACATGGCTCTAAGCAGAGGACATGAAGCCCTTCCAGGCCTGTCACTCCTTCCTGGCCAAGGTCCCAAGGTGAGGCAAAGAGCAAAGAAGAGGCTCTAGCCCAGCCCCCTCTACTAACTGGGAAAGATTTCAGTTCACAGCAAATCACCTTTTCCTTCCATTTTCAAAGCTGAAACCATCAAATATAATCCTACAACACAAAAACCTTGTAGTTAAGTTTCATCATCGAGTTGTTGTGTGATCTCAGGCAAAGGGGTGAGGCAATCACACCTGAGCTTCTTCATTAATGAAACATAAATGATAATTACTCCTTGTAAGGTATTTGACACACCTTGTAATAAAAATGTACACAGAGAGGATGATTTCATTTTGTGTCAGTTCCCAGCCTGCTTGTAGAGTATTCGCTGAGATCCAATAATAAGAAAAATCACCTTGCTGGAGAAGGTGTAGTGGTTTAAACATCTAACTAAAGAACAATGAGAAACTGTTTTACAATCCAGGTTGGTTTCTTTTCTTGCACTAGATTTACACAAAGCCTCATTAAGATTTATGTTTTAGATTTAAGAACATACTTTTTGAGACTTATAGGCTGTCCAACCCCTGGGCATGGATCAATAATTAAAATTTTTTGGGGTGTAGCAGCTACTTCTGCTCTCAGTAATGAAGCTTAGATTAGGTATCTAGAGATCCCTGACCCAACTCGACTTAAAGCAGTTTCCCTTCACTGATGTGTGACAGCAATTTGTAAGGTATTTCCACCAAGTTTGAATCAAAATTGATTGTTGTGCTTTGAAACAATCTGTAGCAATTCAATACAGCATCAGGCAAGATGCAGCAGAATCCAGTGAGAATAAGAAAATGAGAACAATCTTGTATTTCAAGACCCACTTCGGTCTTCAGAAAATATTGTACATCAATACACGTCAAAGGATTTACAAAAGGAGCATAGGGATTTTGTTTGATTTCTTTTAATTTATAGCTGCAGAAGCCTGAGTATGGTACAATAACATGACACTAAGAATCATGGATCTCTGAACCATCCAGAGAGTGAAAGTTATTTTTTTTCTTTAAAGCACATCACAGCCACCTCGAAACAAAGTATGCTTCTCCTCTGAGAAAATGACAAAAAATCTTTACCATGCTTTTAAAAAATCTGGAAGACTTGGGAGTATGGAAAGATGAGAACAGCTCACAACAGTGCCTTAAAAAAAAAGAGGTTGAAAACAGAAAAATGGTATTTGTAGGAATTGGTGCTTCTCTTGAAGCTTCTTTTGTATCTCACAGGAGATACAAAAAAATAAGGAATCGTTAGAGGTGACAAATATCCCAGGCTTTTCCCGGCTCAGCCACTGACCCCAGCAAGTCCCCAGGGATTGTCTCCTACTAATCCGAGAGCCCATGGCAAACTGGCTGGTGCAGTTTTCTTTCCAAGCTGTTTCTCACACCTTCCTCCCAGTATATCCCGAGGACAGGAGCTTCCTGACATCACTCCACAAACTACGGCAGCAGTCAGACTAAAACCAAACTTGTTTTCTCACCTGGAGCCTCAGGTGTGAGGAACCATGGTGCCCTTTGGAAGTGCTGACCAAAATGGGAAGGAGATCTTGCTTTGGAGGTGTGAACCCTGAAAAGGCACCTGTTGTGCACAGTTCAAACCCTCACAGGAGGGAATTAACATTTTGAGAAGGATTCAGGAAAAAATACTTCTAGAAGAACAGGTCTTTAAAATACAGAGCCATGTCATTTCTTCAGTATTAATTACCAAAACTTAAACGATTTTTGGGCTATACTGTAGTTTTCATAAAGTAACAGCAATAATTAAGATACATTTATAGAAATGTAAAATTCAAATTAAAATATTCTACCTCAAAAGAAAACATTAACAAAGTGCTTTGTTCATCTTCAATGCTGATTCTCAATTTGGTGCTTTGTCTCCATTTTCATTTCAAAGGAAGTGTTGACAGTTTGGTTTTAATTCTGATCCAGAATGAAAGCAAAGTTTCCAAACATTGCTCTTTCTTTTGAAGCTCAGATAGCAATTCCTTATCTCATGCCAGCGGGAGGTGCAGGCTGATCCCAGCACAAACAAGGCACTTGCCTCAAGAGCAGTGGGGGAATGTTTCCAGCCTCTGGAGGGACAATCCTGGTGACTGTCCCATCCCACCTCACCTCTGGAGGGGTGCTCATTCTTTATTTACTACCATCACATATTGTTGTACCTGATGGAGAGGAGAATAAGATTCTCTGACAGCTGATAAATTGTCAAGTTTTATTTCTTTCAGTTAGTTGTACTTTATTCCCAGCTTGGAAAATCTCTCTTCTCCCCACAGCAATACTGGCTGGAGCCAGGTTTGCAAGTGAAAATCCTTCAATCACTGAGCAGTGTGACTGTGAGTGTGTAACACACCCCACACACCCCCAGCCCTCCCAGAACCCACCCACAGGCTGGTGTTTTACAGCTGGCCCCACCTCTGCCCATCCATGTCAATGCCAGTTTTATTCTTCGTATTTTGATTTCAGAGAGCTGAGGCTGAGCCCCACCTGCCACCCAGCTGGGAACAGTGTCAGCACCAGGGTTTGGCTGAACAGACAGGAGTTTCTGGCACACGGAGATGTCACAAGCAAGGACAACGCAGCAGTGACCATAAAAGACTGCCCAAAAATGCATACAAGAAGGAGGGAGGGGAAATGATGCTAAATGACTCAAATGAGTGAAATACAATGGAAAAACAACAAAGAGTAAAAGGTAAAACTTCAGTTTCCTTGTTTCCTTTGAGAGCAGGTTCTGATCTATGCTCACTGTAACAGAACTGGAGCTGCAGCATGACACACGAGCACTTTGGGGAAAGTTAAATATATTTGTCTCTTTATATCCAATATCAGACTCTCTCACTACAGTAAAATTGTAAAAGAGGAACATAGATCTGTGTTGCCTGCTGTCATGCCCTGTATACACATACTATAACATCACACCTACAAAACTCTATCCCAACCAGACCAGCACAAAATCTTGCATTTAAAAAAAAACTAGCAAAGTACAGAGCTTGCTTAAAATTTCATTTATTTGCACTGTAAGCCAAGGGATCATCCTCAACCCAGAAATGCACTGCTCAGCCTCCTTGGGAGCTGTAACAATCAGTGCACTTGTCAAAGAAAAATCCACAAGCAATTCAGTGACAGAGAAAAGGGACATTTTTTTACACACACGCTCGTGTTGTGCACACACACACACATTGAGCAGTTTCCAGTTTCCACTGTAAGCAAAATGCTGGTGAGCTCTATCCATTATACCATTGGAAATAACTAAAATACAGGAGAGGAAGGGGAAATGAGGACATAAAGTCTTTGTATTTACACATCCCATTATTAAGATAAATGAAGGCTAATTAACATGGAATTAGCCACAAGTATGAAATACAAAATTAATTAAAACTGCTTTCTAAGTAAGATGAATATTACAATCAACTACTGTTAAAACTAAAATATAACATGGTTTTGGAAGCTGTAGTAAAATATAAATTAATAATTCTAACAACAACAAAAAACAAAGTTACATAATTGTTTTAAAACACTTTGGAGAGCTCAAATTATTGCTTTTTTCCTCAGAAAAAGCCCAGCAGGGGGGAACCTCCCCCATTCTTCCTGCCAGCTGATATTACATTAACAAGAGTCTTCATGTTAAAGCAAATACTTCATATATTTAATAGCTGTTGAGAACATAACTCAGTTCTTCCTAAACAAAATGTAGCACCTCCTGTGAACATAAAAAGCACTGCTTTAATCTCTAATCAGTTCATATGCAATAATGCCTTTGTTTTGTAATGAATTCCACTCCTTCATTTGAATGTGCCCATAGTTGCAGGGTTCTGCTGAATCACAGCTTACACAACCACAGCCTCTGAAACTCCAGAGCCTCAGCACTGGGGCTGCAATGGTCTGGGCAGCAAGACTTTGCTCTGCAGCTTTCAGTGGCTTGGAGACACCATGGAAATCAGGAATTCGGCCTGCCCAGCACATAGCTCCTCCAGCCTCGTTAGACCTGCATCAGCTTTACCCTGATACTTGAAAATAAAGACCAAAAAGCAAGCGAATACTTTATACAAGCTCTCAGAATTGCTGGCCTAAAGGTTTACCTGTCATACATTATTTTAAACTTTTTAAATTGGCAGCTTCACATTCTTTTCTCAGCCTTCTGGTTCTGAAGTCTTCAATGCTCACTTGGGTTACATTTCAAACTTCTCTCAGTAGGTAGAAGTGTACTCTTGTTTAAATTGGCAACTGAAACTTCAGCTGAAACAGAAAATCCTAAGGCAAGTTGGAAAGGCATCTCTGCTCAAGTTTAAATGACTTTCTGGGTCCCAGGCTTTTAATCACAACAGTCGAGCTGCCTCTGTCCTTCACATGTCAATTTACACTGGGGTGGCAAACACTGCGAGATAAGGGCTGGAGTCAGAACACTTTGTTTAATCAAACCGTGATTACAATTTCCAGCAGAGGTGCAAACGAGCTTTCTGTTCCTGTCATGCCTGTGAGGTCCAGCAGTTTCACTGCCTGTTTGTTACTCCAGGCCCCTGTCCCAACACTCCCCTGCTCAGCTGCCCCAAGTCCTGCTCTCTGCCAGGCTGTGTCACAGACACTCCCAGACTCCAGGGTCTGGGAAAAGCTTCTTGGAACTCCATCCTGTGCACAGGCTCTTATCTGGCAGCCTGGGATGGCACCAAGGTCGTGTTTTCCCTCCTCTCAGGAACTGCCACACAAGGAGAGAGAAATGTGGGAGGCAAAAGAGAGACTCCTGGAGTCTGTTTTCTTATGAAACCCTGCATTAGCCCTGACTGGATAGGGAAGAATGCCCAAAACCGCAATTCCTCAGAAATCCTGTTTTAACTTTGGGAACACATCCTTTCCCTCACCTATAGCCCCCAACCATTTCTCTCTGACAAATGCACGATACATGTACAGGATATCCCATCTGTGCCAGTTTTCCTTTCATTAAGGGAAGGCTTCATTATCTCACTCTGCTCACCCCACTCCTACTTTGCCTGTTAGATACAGAACTGAGCAGTTCCGAGTCATGGCTGATGTTTTCTGCTGAGCAGACTTGAAAAGTAACATCGTTTTCTCTGCTACTTCCTTGAAGTACTCCTACACACACCCTTGGGGCATACTCCTAGAAAATGCCCTCTGGGAGTCTGCTCTTGGATCACTGCTCTTTAGGAGTGAGTCTGTTCTTGGATCGCTGCTCTGTAGGAGTGTCCTCACTTCCAGTTCCCCAGGGACTGGTTCCAAGCACCTTTCAGCTACTGCAATTTAAGTAAACTCTTTGTGCATATCACCAGATGATAATCATACTTTGGAAATTTAGGCTAAATGAAGTATTTTAAATAAACATCAAAGGCATCTTGTATCCTCCTTCACTTTGAGGCTATTCATCATGATCCCAGCATAAAGCTCTCAACTCCCCATCCCTGGACATGTTCAAGGCCAAGTAGGATGTGGCTGGAGTAACCTGGTCTAGTGGAAGGTGTCCTCTGCCCATGGCAAGGGCTGGAACAAGATATCCATGATGGTTCCTTCCAACCCAAACCATTCTAGAATTCTGTGGTTCTGTGATCCCAGAAATGGAAATGCCAGGCAGAAATGCATTTCCATGCAGGAGAAGGGAGTGAGGGGCAGCACTGGTCATCTCCCAAGGCAGGGATGGAAAACTGTCTGGTGGTGGAATACTGCTGCTGTTGTGCAGGGAATAGCACTTAAAGACGAAAATGGATCAATAGTAGCTGGGTTTGTTCTCTTCATTGACAATAGTCTCGGCCTGTGCTAATGCAATTCACATTACCAAGCCAGAGGATACATTCCTAAAGCATAAGGGACTGGGGAGGCAGGCCACAACTGTACTCCACATAGAAAGGATTCTCCTGCTGTTCTCAGCAACAATCTCAGTATGCTTCTAGGATCTCCTGCTTTTTGTAATTTCAAGGGTCATTAGGAAATTGGATAAAGAAATATTTTAATTCTGAGTTTCAGTAAAAGAGTTCATATTCTTCATTTATACCCTTCATGAAATGGAGTACAAGACTTAAACCTTCTGTGTAAGAAGAGAGCTGCAGTTAGTATCTGTGGTTGGCCCCTAAGTAGACAATGACACGATTTTCATAGACCTTCTTCATAGTTTTCTCAATTTGCTTCAAAAATACTTGTGGAATTCTCCCACATAAAGTGTGCACTGTATCCAGAAACTTTGACTGCAGAGGGTAGTACAAGGATTGGAAGAGATTGTCTTCAAATGGAAACTAAAGAAAAAAAATAATAATTTTTAGTTTTCACTAATTGTGAAATGGCATTTTATAAGTTTCTGTAAGAGAAAACCTTCCATAGGTGGGGAATATCTTGTCCCTCACCTGACTGAGTGTCACCAACCCCATCACTTCAGGTCCTGCCTGAGAGTGTGCATTTACAGGAATTTTATTAATGGAAGGATACTGTAAGGAAACAGGAGTTTTGGCAAGCAGAGCTGTATGCAGACAACATCCCAAGTGGACACAGGCACCCGTGTCTGTGGGACAGGCTTCTGCCCTCCACGTGCCCAGAGGTTCCAGGTGCTCAGGGAGGACAAGCCTTCCCTAGCAATTTATGGACCCGAGCTGCAGTCCCAGCATGAGAAACTCCACTCCAGCATCTTTTTTCTACCTCCAGTATTATAGAAAAGCAATTTACTGGCCTTTTTGATTACTGTATACAAAGGAGCAATGTTTGAACCACCTCAAATGCATACGAGGCCAAAGCAGCTACGTCCATGTGGGTCTGATGGGTTTTACACAAACACAGCTACCCAGCCTGTTCGCTGGCAGAGTGAAGCAGGAATCCACCCTGGGATACAAGGAGTGGCTCTGTGGAGGTAGCACTTACATCCCGGATCACTTCGTAGAGGGCCTTGAAGGTGGGCTGCTTGTCATCGTGGTAGACGCCTCTGTTGCCGTGCAGGATGGACACTCCCTCCTCCTCCGCCCCCCTGCAGTTGCTGCCGTACATGCAGTGGTCAGGCCGGTAGTTCCACTGGCAGGGGAACACGTACAGACACTCTGCCCACGTTGGCCAGGGCACAGGGAAAGAGAAAACACATGTTAGACAAGAATTACAATGAATTAAACCAACCTGGGACTGATGATTAGGAAATACTCAGTTACTTCTTTTGGAAGTATCCCGACAGAGACACTTCCTTCCCTCATGGGTGACTTCATACCCCAGCTGTCAGTCCTGAACTAACAGGACAACACAAAATCTGGGACCAAACACAACCCAAGGGAGCCCTCCAGAAAGCTGAAGTGGAAGACTCAAACCAGAGTACACACCAGGCAGCACTGTCCAGTGCCCTCTGCCATAGGCAGGAGTTTTTGGAGTGACAGGAATTACCTGGGAAGCACATATAGCATTGAGGGTTATGAAAAATCCTGACTCCTCCTAGAGCCAGCATGGGAAAACTCACAAAGTACATCCAGTGTTTGCTGCTGAAGCTGTCACAGAGGCCATGACAATTTGTTACACAGTAGAGCATAAGGGGTGGTGTATTTTATCCACAGCCCTCCAAAGAGCCATCATCCATTAATTTCACAGGTCTAGGTTATTTAGAGATGAACCTAATTTCTCAAAAGGGCTCATAACTCCCTTTCTCCTGGTGATTTTTTTAAAACTCTGTGCACACAGTGCTTGCAATCTGCTTGTC
Source organism: Vireo altiloquus (assembly GCA_013396875.1). Lineage (NCBI taxonomy): Eukaryota > Metazoa > Chordata > Aves > Passeriformes > Vireonidae > Vireo > Vireo altiloquus. Next base: position 248,940 of record VZRF01007607.1, read on the forward strand.
ATAAATCACTCCAGTCTCTGCAACCTTTCTGCCTCGGCCCTGGGGAACAATGAATCATGGCTGGTGCCAGCAGGGCATGGCAGAAGCAGTGAAGATTGAATTCTTCCCTTGGCCTTTCCCAGCTTCCCAGGAAGCCTGCAGCTGGTCCCATGCGGTTCTTGAAAAGCAGGAGAAAAACTTTCTGAATGTTTCTTTCCCTTAAGGCCTCTCTAGCAGAGCTCTCCAGAAAGGGAGAGGAGTCCTTGGAGATAGGCAAAGGGAGCAGCTTTGCTGGCTGAGCTGGCTCCTCGGGCCCAGGTAACAGAGTTCTCTGTGGTTTTAACTCACATCTATAAAAAGGCACCTGCAGCAGTCTTGGTCAATTCCCTCCCCAGCCACTCTCAACAACCCAGAGCTTACAACCCCAGAAAGTCCAGTTTCCTGTGTTAATCGTATTCAGTTCTCTTGTTTTCTTTTCTTGAGCAGTCTAATATTATGCAATTCATAAAAAATTCTTTACCAGTTCCAAGGAAAGGACAGACTGTGGTGCAGAGGAGTCCCCACATGTGGCTTTCATAGAGAACACTCATCACAAAATTAAAGTATTTTTGCAATCTTTGGTTTTTTCCTACACACTTCAGTGAGCAGCTAGAGTTTGACTTCAAAACTAATCTGGCTCCATCTTTTTCTTTCTCCAGGAGACCATACTCCCATAATATTCATTTCTTTTTGGAAATTAACTCCCACTCTATTTCTCCCTAGGACTGGGGGTAATATATGGTGTACCAGGGACACTGATGTTTGACATCTGTCTGCAGTAAACAGATGTTTGCTTTTTGCTTTGCTTCTCCTCACTCCTGCAATTTGCCTGGATTTGGGTATATCCAATTACCTACCCTATGACTCCTGAGAGAAAAAGAAAAGGCAACAGAATAAATAAAGCTAATTCCAAACTTGTTTTATTCTTAAGATCATGTGAGGTGACAAGGTCACATAGGAAATGAGGAAAAGCACTAAGGATGGATACTCAGCATCCATTTAGAAGCATGAAATAAGGTTCTCAGCCTCTCTGGGAAGTGTGTGCTATGCTGCAATGTTTAAATCCCTGCATTTCTCACCAGCGGGACATCGATGACACCATCCTGGTGCCTGCTGAGGCAGATCACTCAGCTCAGAGGCTGGAAGCTGCTTTAGATGAGATATTCCAATGGCTGTGTCCACTTGCTGTCTCTATTAGTTTTGCTACTTATTTGTGTAAATCACAAGTCAGCTGAATTTCAGAAAAACAGGGCTTAGCTTTGCAGAAAATTTGGCACTTTCATATTCAGATAAACATCTGAAACAAAAACATTTTTGCAGCTACACCCTGGTCCAGTGACCCCCTGAAGCACACACACAACATGATCTTCATCACTTCATCATTAATTTTATACCTCGTTATTTTCTCAAATCTCCAGAAAACAGATTTATATATTCAGTGGAACCAAGTGCAAGCCCCACCACTTGCAGCAATGTCAGAAATATTTTTTATATGTTATAAATCCTACGAGGATGCAGTTACACAATAACTCCATATCACAGTATTTATGCATATTATAAATTAAAAAAAAAGTATTTTCTCAATATAGATAATCACGACTCCAAGAATCATTCCTTACCTGGGTTAAAGTAAAAAATTATATTTAGCAAATCCTGGTCTCCCCACGTGATGTAATTTTTGTACTTTTGGTACAGTGGATATAACATTTCCTCCCAGGTCAACCCACCTGGTATCAAGCTGTTCTGCAGGGCATGAAAACAGAAGCAAGGGGTTAATATCATGATCAGTGCTGTGATATCTGACTCAGAGAGGGGCATACACAGATATCTGTAAGTTCTGCTAAGCCATGTCAGACACCAAGGTGAAAAATGAAGAACTGCCAGGAATTGTTAGACCTGGACAGGGTTGTAACAGCAGAACCCACAGTATTTATCCAAACAGGAAAACAAGGTCTCCTGGGCCCAGCTCTGATGTCAGCTCCTGCTATTCACAATTTTCCTACTCCACGTAACAGGAGGGGAAAAAGGTAAAAAAGTGGAAAAATGCAGGGACAAGGTAAAAACCAAGGTATAAAAGAAAGAAAAAATACAGACTAAAGGAATTATAGTAGCAAGAGCAATGCTTTTTTTTTAACTCCAGCTGTTCCTGTAACAATGCAGGAAACCTGTGGCCTTGCCTGAGGAACCACTTGGGGTAAGGAAAGTTGGAGTGATTACAGAATACGTGCTCAGTGACACGGATCTGTGTGAAAATGTTCCCTTCTCACTCACACCATTCACAGAGTCATTTATCTGCACCAGGATGCAAAAGTCTATTTACAACAGATTCAAAAATTCCAATTTCTCTGGGTACTCACATCAAGCTTTCCAATTTTAAAAACAATGCAGCAACTGCACTGAAGATCCTTGAGTTTGTTCTTTCATGTATCTTTTCAGGGAAAAGTTAGAAGCTGGGGAAGCCATTTTTAACATTGCTACCAGACTGCTTCAGCTGCAAGTTCTCACTGCTCCAGCCCTGAGGAAGTTTCATTTATTTTAATAACCATGTTCACAACTGCTTTTAGCATCCAATTATACATATTCTGTATTTCTCTGATTCTTTGCATTACGAACTTCATGCGATTTTACACTAAGCTTCCCAAGATGTGAAAAATACACCAATCCTGAGCTTCTGCAACAGCTGCATTTGCTCTCACCTTGAACTGAGTGCTGCGGATCCGTGTCAAATTCATCAGCATCACCCCGGAGTTGACGCCGGTGGTGCCGTAATAAGGGTGACGGGCGAAGCGGCTGTACCAGCCAATCTTGGGGATCTCGTGCTCCGGGGCCATAGCAGCCAGCTGGGTGGAGTTGAACTCTCTCAGGAGGTGCCAAATGTCATCGATGGGCCTCAGGAACAGCACATCAGTGTCCACGTAAAGCAGGGAATCCACATCCTTTAAAATCACCTTTGGGGTTTGCACAGCAGGGTGAAAAACAAATCAGTGAGACAACAAACATTAAGATTATTGGTAAAGTGTACTTTTATTTTAAACTGTTAATTTGGAGGAGGTTATTGATTTATCAGCTAAATATAATTACACAGAAGAACAACAGTTATCAGATCATTGGCTTGTTGTTTGCTGTGGGGTTTTTTTGAACATTTGAACACAATGAAACAGCTACCAGAGCACTGGGACTGGATTAACCTTCATATAAAGCAGCAATCCAAAATTACCTGCAAGGTCTACTTAGCATCTGTTCACAAATTACATGTAAGTAATATATATTTAGAGAGCTCTTTTCAAGATCTGTAAGTGGTGAAGCATACAGTGTTCTCCACTGGCAGAAAGGGTAACCCAGAAGAGCAGAAAACTTCTAAGCTTACAGTCAGTATTAATAGATACAACTGTTTAACAGTTGATATTATGCATTGATCACAACCCCATTGATCACAAATATATGTGCATCCCCCTGAAGAACAAAATTTGAATGTTAAACAGAAATGTCACATTAAAACATACCAGGTCGTATTCTGAGCTCTGTTATCAGATTCTGTATGAGGAATAACCCCAGTGAAGTTGGTCAGGTCACAAGGGTGTAAACTGCAGATTAGAGTCAGGATATTTCAGCTGTTCCTGCTGCCCATGTTCCCCCTTGTGGCTGCCCAAATCCTTACACACTCCTGTATTAATATCCCATGGTGGAACAAATGATCTGTTGCTTCAAGTCTTTATAAAGTAATAAAGATCATTACCTACAGCTGACCACCACTTCCAACTGCATTTTTGCTGCTCTTCTTCATTATTTGCTAAAATTGTCCAAAATTTCCTGAAGGACTGATATTTTCCTACTTTGGTCTCAGCCAAAAACCCTGTTTATTCCTCTCTCTTTCTTTGAAAAGCAAATTCAAAAGGCTTTGGATTTTCACTACGCTGTGGAACACAACAACCACTCTCTCATCCAATTGCAATGATATTAATGACAAACTCTCCTATTTATGCAGGTTGCAAGAAATTCTGCCAAAGAAATTGGGTTTTACATAAATCCTAATGTATTGTGACTGAGGATTACCTGTGAAATAGAGTGAACAACATTAGGATTTTCAACAAGTGGGTGAAAAATACCACCTCTAAGCATGCTCAACAGGAATCCACTAAGATGCCAAATCCGTGAGTAAAGACTTAAATGAGATTTTTCACCTGACTGAACACTTTGGGATTCAGACTGACATTTAGTCAAGTTTAACAAATCCCTGACCTGCATTTCCGACAGGATAACTACATGTTCTTCCTACAGAACAGGGCAAGCAGGGGAAGGAACTGTCTCTGCATTTTAAACAAAAGTTATGCTTACAACAAACTCGAAATAAACACATTCAACACAATCCAGATCTCTCTGCTGGATGGAAGATTATAGCAAACAGCATTTTCCCCCCAAAAACCCCACAAACCAGCATGTGAAGGCATCAATAAATGAGTGACAAACAGTTCAATAATACACTAAGAGCTCAGAGTAAATATTTGCAGATGTTAAGCATCCTCAAGCCTGGTATTAAAAAATCAAACCAATAAAAAAGACAGATACTGTAAGAGCAAATCAATAGAAAAGAGACAGCGTGAAAGGAGAAAAGAGTTGCAGTTTAAAGATATCCTGGATATTGTGTATTAATTATTCGGAAGTACCTAATTCACAGGGACCTGCTATACAAAGTCACATCAAATCAAAATACATTAAAAAAAGAAATAATCACCCAAAATTTTAGCTGAGACAGGAGGTAACGCTGGAACACAAGCAGAGCAGAAGCTATTAGACTTTGCCTGTGGGATCCACAGCACACTGCAGACCATGTAAGATTTTTGTCTAAGGGGGCCCTGGTAAAAAGGCAAGTTCAGGCATTTTCCAGGAGGAAAAACTCATCCCAGTTCAGGGTGAAGTTTAACAGGTACCTAGAGACCCTCATCATCCTTCCCAAGCATGAATGACAGCCTGACCGCTGCTTCTTCCAGCAGAAAAACATTCAGCAGCCTTCAATACACAAATGAATTTAAGTCTGTGGAAGGTCCATGGACTGTAATAATTTTCCTACTGATTCAAGCAGGTACTTCGGTTCTTTGTGCAATGGGAACCTACCAGCACCTGACCCTACCTTGTATTCCTCCTCTCAGGACTCACATGCCCTCCTTTGTGCTGGTCAAAAGATCCTTCCTCCTCCTGGGTCGAAGGTGCTGCCCTGCAGTGACACCCCACTGGCTAAAAAAGAGCTGTGCTACCTCCTTTAAGCGCTTCACACTTTCACATGTTGAGTGTTAAGACTCCTTTAAAACCTGCAGATGTCAGTTTGAATTGCTCTCATCTCTCCTGGCTGTGCCTTGGGTAGGGGAGGATTTAATTTCACCAATTGCAGCTGCAGGAGTTCCTCACAGAGCAGGAACCTGCAGTGCAGGCAGAAAGTGTCACACAGTGACCTGAAGCAGGAGCTTTGCCAGGCTGTGCCTGGAGGTCTGAGCTCACACAAGCCATGCAGGCACACCTGACAGCCTGGGATTTTGGAAAGGGATGGCCAGAAACATGGCTTGCTGTGCTTGTCCTCCCCTTGCTCTGCAGGCACTTATAGCTTAAAAGTGTGATTTTTTTTTTTTTTTTTTTTTTTTGTTTTTAGATACACTAGTGTTGTTTGCTTTACTGTTTTTTTGATTANATAGAGTATTCTTAGTAGATCTGTCAAAAAGTTCTGCACAGAACTGGCTATATTTAGCCTGGCACTTCACTTAAATACTCAATTATCTGTAATTTGATTTCACAACTTCTGTCTCCATAGATTCTCCCAGTGTTAGCAAGGTTGGCAAGGAATAATACACTCCTGAATAAACACACGCTGGGGTACTGTGAAGATGGGCTACCTAAGGGCTTGTGAGGGCTCATGGGGAAGCTTAGCACAGCTTTATCCAAAATTAGGGACAAATCACAAAGCTTGATGCTAGAGTAACAGTACCACAAAGTTCAATTACTAAGCCTCATTGTAGTAAGAGACTAACTCAAGTTACAGCAGCGACTTTTGTCTAGATAAGGCCCTGGCATCTATTCCCACTGGGCTGGATACTTGAGCATCCCTCAAGAGGAAAGCTGTAACACAGGGATATTGCTAATCTATCTTAAAAGTTCTTAAGTAGATTAAGTGTTTTGAGAAGGGCTCTAAATGTTCATCCAAAAATCATCCAAAAATCCGTTAAGCATTTCAGGATACTTTAGCTGATTGCTTTGGTAGCTCCAGAAGAGCAGCACAGAGACAGCTGCAGCCAGTCCTGAGGGACCAACATCTCTGGGACCAGAGGATGTTCCTCACCTGCTGTCTTAACACCCATGTCAGGAGTACAAACCAGTTCCAAGTGACTGCTGAGAGCATTACCCTCCTAATTTAGTGTTAAAGTTTCATTCTGTGCTCACAAAAAGATCCACATCTTCCTCCCTGTGTCTCTGCAAATGCCCTGGATGGTTTTATGGCATCAGAGTGCAGCAAGAGATTGACTTGTGAGATTACACAGAGGTTCCATCTACGTCCCCTGCATCTAAGGGGCAAATGTGATCAGATGTCTCAGAATGCCTCTAAAAAATGCAGGATGCTGTACAGTCTTCCTTAATATTTCAGCATCCTGGGTAGATTCAACAATAAAAACATGCACCTCAACCTGCTGCCCAGGACAGAACAGTTCAGCACTGCAAACAGCAGGGTCACATCCCACAGCTCTGCTTTCATCAGTGGGTAAAACCACTGAAAGGTTCTTACCCAATTTTCCCTGAGCACATTCCTCAGACCCTCCTGTCCGCTTTCATACGCCTGCTGGTGCTGCAGAGGAGATTTCTTTGGCAGGAGAGGCACTTGTGAATCAAAGACTCACATTCCACTCGGGCTTAGCATTATCAGGAGCAAGACAATTTGCACAACTGAGAGCTAAACAGCTGATAAACACAACTACTGCTCTCCTGGGGCCCTCACTAAATCCAGGCACATTTTATGCTGCTGCAGGGAAAAATGCTCAGTACAGGGAAGGATAAGAAAAAAATTACACTGATATTATGCTGGTATTTATTTAAAATAAAAGTCCAACTAGTTCTCTAAACAGTAACACTTGGAACCCTCTGCTCTCACTGTGTGCAGACAGTTCAAATGGAACCCAGTTATCAAACACCAAAAAACCAAAATAATGGCTGGAATTACCAAGAAACAGCCCAAGGTTATGAGTTTGTGAACTCCAGCACCAAAGCTCGAGGGTCCCACAGGACATTCACCACCTCAGCTATGACTACAGCTTGTTTTCTTTACTATAGCCACATCAACTCCATGTCAGCTGCAACTCTTCTTGGACAGCCCCTCCTGCACTAAGCCATAAACCTCAGCCTGACCACACACAGCATTTTGCAACTGCCCCTAGAGAAACAAACATCTACAGTCCCAGCTGCCCCCTCATTCTTCTAACACAGTGTGCAACAGTCTAATATTCCTTAAAGGAAGTTGCTGGAGAACTTCAGCAATGTTTGAGTGACAAAAAGGAATCAATAAAAGCACTGCCCAGCCTGAAGCAATCAGCATGAATGCATAACCCCTTTCTGTCATCAGAACAGTGATGAGAAATAGAAGTTAAATCATTCCTATGATTCATCTTCCAAAATGACAGAAAATACCCCAGAAGAACAGAGATTTCTGTTTGCCCAGTACATCCTGACATTCTGTATGGAACAAGCTAATGCTGAGGGATTATTTTCCAGGTGATACAAATATTTACTCAGGGGAGAGAGGACCCCTGCTGAAGTTGGAGTTACTTCCAGCCCATCTGGCCTTTGTGCCGTTGATAGTCCATCCCTAAATGGCAGATCAGCAGAACTGCTGACAGCACATATTTTCTCACATATGTATTCACAGGCTACGTATCTGGACGTGCAGCTGTCTCCTGATTGCTTCCATCTGAGAGGGAAAAAATTTCTTTGTCCCCCTCCACTTCTCCTAAGACAGCGATGAAGAAATCTGGATCATGTGAACAGCTTGTCACTTCACTGGAGTCACCCCAATCGACAGCAACCCACAAGATATTTTTGATAGATGTTCTCAGTTCCACAGAAATTGCTTAATGCAAATGTTCTTTCAACTTCTGATATGCAAAATTGGTATCAACACTTCTCTCCAAGTTTACGACACTGAGTATAATACAACTTCTTAGTGAACTTGAAGATCCCAGGATACACCAAGCTCTTGCATGAAATCCAACTTCAAACATACTGGAATTATTACCTTAAGGGCAATTCTTGGAAAAAAGAAATAAAACTCAAGGAAAATGGAATGCTGAAAGCATCAGTTTAAGGGCTAACATATGGAAAGGAAGATGGTGGGTAAAGAGGACATGTTGTCAAGAACGTTATTTACAGAAGGCACGCAGCATCTACCCCAGAAGATCAGCCCTGAGAGAGCTCTCACACTCTCTCTGGAGCCTGGAGAGCCCGAGAGGCTCATGGAACTGCAGACAAATCAGAAACACACATCCTTTGTTAGCCGGGAAAAAGCCAGGCTGGATTTCTGTGTTGCTTTTTTTACAGTGTCTTAAGCACAGACTAAAGTATCTTTAAGCAGATGTTTCAGCCTGAAAATGGCTTTAGTATTACACCAGCAAAGCTTCCTTTCTGTGGAATTAACCTTTTCCTGAAGCAACCTATGCAGAAATCCAGGTGCCTTACCGGAAGAAACAGGCGCTGGGCAGCACATGGCTTGAATAACTTTTTCCATTCCTGAGCATTTCCTACTGAGAAGGTTATTGGGTAAATGTTGGACTCAAACTTCTTTGTATATGAGGAAGGCCACTCCTTTAACTGAAAGACATGGTGGGAGGAAATCAGACACTACACGTTTTACAGCTTTTGTAAAAAAATGCTTGCACAAGGAATTTCTAACTGTGTACAGTAAACAATGTGCTCAGCAGCTACTTGTTGATTTCAACTTAATTTTTATCAGAGATTTACAACCTATAACTAACTCATTTATTTACCAAGTGACGAAGCAACTCACCTTCTTCTCAAATTCAGGCTTAAGGGAATCCTCAGCAAAGATGTGGAAGCAGAGCCTCCTGTTGCTGAACAGAACTGCTGATTTCAGCATGATCAGTGTCTCCTCCAGCCGGTCCCCACATGCCACCACTGCCAGATGCATGCACTGCAAGGATGATGGCTCCTTTGGATGTTTCTGCTCTCCAGGCTTCCTGGAAATTCAGAGATAGGCATATAAAAATTACTGAGGTAGACAGTATCCCACATTAACAGACATCAGGGTGGTTGATTTTTTTCTTCAGCATCATTTTGCAAGGGATCAGGAAGTTTTTTCTGGTTAGATGTCCACAAACATGCAAATAGCATGCTAATTTTTTTTTCAATGGGACAGATATATAGTGTTACAGCACAAAGAAATAGGCTATTTTCAGAAATTTTCTGTTATTCCTACATTTCTGGGTTTGCAAAAATCACTGCACTACACACACAGATGAAGCCAATTTCGCAGCACCTCAAACCAGACACCACCTTGCTCTGTGCAAATGACAGCTCTTTCCCCAGCCCAGGGGTCAGGAAGCCAGAACAGAGTTACAACTACCCAGCCAACTTTCTAACAGAATGCAGATCACACAACTGCATCCAGCAACTTCATTTCCAAACCCATAGTGGTTAGACTGGAAGAAGACATCCACACTTTAAAAAAAATCCCCACTCCATCCATATGTAAATTGTTCTAACAGTTAATTAATTTTGCCATTAAAGATGCATGCCTTAATCCTGGCCTGAAGGCACTGGCAGAGTTTCAAAGGACTGCTCTCCTTTTCACCCCATGGAATCCATGAGATTTTGCCAAAATAGAGATTTTTGAAAACAAATATAGTCACGTATCCTAGATGAATCAGACTATATTCCAAGGGCCAAACTGTGGGATTTCCACCTAGCATCCACCTGTGTGGCCTTTAAATACATTTCAGCCAGATACAGGGAACACAGTAAGAAGCACACTGAAGCTCCCTGCTAGCCAGAAAAATCAGGTTCTCCTGGGGAACTGAAGACCTTTTGAAAACAGTCTTTTGGTTCAGTGTTTAGTGTGGAGGTAAAAATTGCATCCTCCAGGAATGCTTCCACCATGGTGTATCCACATTCCAGCAGAGAAGGCACTTAGCCTCCATTACATGGGATGGAGCTGAGCAAGCAACTAAATCCCAGGCACAGAAATCATCCCAGGAGAGTTCAAAAGGCAAAGCATAGATCACTGCCTGTTCTGGACATATATCTGAGCAGAGGACATCAATCCCAGCTCCTGCTCAGCACACACAATTACACACACACAATTAATCTCTGAAGTTAATGCTACAAACAGAAGTTCTAAATAAAGAGAAAAATGACAGTTTTAAGCTGTTATTATTTTTTCCAGACATTGAAATGCTGCTCTGTGTAACAGCAGCATTCTACCCTTCAGAGTAACCCATCTCTGTGTAAAGGAACACCAGCCACTGGCACTTCACTGACTATACAACACAACACGTTTCATTAAGGGTTTGAAGTCTTCTGCTTTAGTCTTAATTAGCCCCCAATTTCATCAGTGTATAAATAATGAAATACTACATCTATGTGAAGTGGTATTTACTTTCCAACCTATTAATATAAAAATCGTTGAATTATTGAAGTGAACAATTAGCTGCTCACACAGATCACCTTTCCCCCTTCTCCCTATCTGTTTAATGTTTCCCCTTAATTGAGTCTCTAAATCAAGCCATCCACAAGCTGGGAGCTGCTTTGATGTAGCTTCTGGCAATGGAATTCACTGGGAGAGGGACTAAACCCTGCACTTTTATTGCAACATTTCAAAACCCCACACCAAAGCAACTCAGCTTTCCTGGGCAGTTTTAGCCACAGTGAGCTCTGCATTACAGTGGTTTTGCAGTGAAAAGTTCAGTACGTGTGGACAACACTTCCAATTGACAGACTCAGCAGAAGCAATCCTTGGTGAAAGCAAAATGCCTGGAAGGCCCATGGGAGTAGGGACAACAAGAGACATCCAATAGACACCATGAGAGAGAGCTGAGCCTTGGAGGAGAGGAATTACCAGCAGTGCAGGGGTTCAGAACTCTGGAGTGGCCTGAATTGGAGCAAAAATCCCACAAAAAGGAGCTATTTGAACTACATCAGTCATAGTCAGGGACACTGAGGGCAATAACCAGTGAGAGAAGTAGCAATGAGATCCAGAAGAATTTTGGGACACAACATTTTGCTTTTTTTTTAATAAGTTTCTAAAGAAACCTAGACGACTGTGAAAAAAAAGGTGAGTTTGAATGGGAGATATAAAAGTGCCAGAGCAGAACACATTGACTGCAATTTTAACTTAGCCTTTAAAAAATAACAATTATCCAGAAGCCTGAGAAAGGGCAGGTGTAGAGGCAAAGTCAAACTGCCTAGAGGGCAAACAAGCAGATCATGGCAAAGAACATCCCAGCTCCCCTTACATACCCTGCTCATACAAGCACCTCATACAGGGCAAGGAGAACAGAAGGGACAGGGAGGAACATCAGTTGGATGAAAGGATGAAGATCTGCAGGATGCAGCCAAGTTGTCCTACCTGCATGGGAACAGCTGTTACAGCTCAAAGAATTTCCTACCTCAAGAGACTCCCAAGACATTATAAAGCCCATAGATCCACAGAATAATGCAATTATTATCATTAGTCAATTTGTCCTAACACCTGCATTCATTCCTTTATAGTTCAACTTGTCTGTTATGAACAGTCTGTAGTTGGATTTTATAACCTAAATTAAATGTTTAAAGGCATCAAAAGCAAGGCAGAGACCTGGGTCTTAAAGTTCAATGTGTTTGACAAGAACAAATACAGAAACTAAGATTAAGCACTCCGGAAAGCATCACAAAATACTTGCAGAACACATCCCCACGGAGTGGCTGAAGACAGAACTGGCTAAGATGGAGCACAATAAAATGTTTAGAGCAAAGACCTTCCAACAATACAGAGCAGCTCCCATCCAGTTGCTCACTGGTATTTTATTTACCACATACAATTCTTTCAGAAAGGCACTGACACAGCAGGAGCAGCCTGAGTGTTCAAGCACAACAGTGTGCCTTCCTAGGTCTTAAAGTTTAGATTACATGTAATTTTCTTATTAGTCACAGCCAAAGTGTCTCAAACATAATTAACCCAAAACCTGTCTAAATCAATCCAAATCCATTCAAAATAATGCATTCTCACCTCATTACAGAGCCTGCTAATCTATTCAAGCCTTCAAATTTATTCCTGGGAGAAAGTTAATGCATGCAGACGCTTCCAAAATGCAATATAGTTGTTAATTTTTGAAACCTTCTTCCTATTATGATCTCATTTACTTTTGCAGCACAAACAAGGGTAGATTTAGGCCTTGTATCAAAACTGGTGATTCACTGAACAGGCTCCTTCCCTGACAGCCACCCCTGAGTCAATGTCCCAACGGCAGCTCCATGATATGAAACACATTTTCTTGCACACTTTGAAATAGAAATGTTTTTAAATCAACATTTCTCACTTTGCAGCAGTTGCACAAAACCAACTGCTTCAATCCAAAACCAGTTGAAGTGTCAACCTTCTCCTACCACTCAGAGAAAGGGAAATAAGCCACTCAAAACCTGAATGGATGTTTCTCTCTCCTTTTATGAAGTGGGTTCTTTATGAAACAAATATGAAATACTTGGGGCTTCAGCATGTTATTATCAAACTCAAGCCAAACTTGCATGTGTGTGCGCACAGGCTGCACAGAAAGAAAAACTATCTTGACAGGTTGCCATGCGAGGGATGTTTTGCATTGAAAAAGTTACTTTCAGGGAACTAAATGTGCTGGCAAAGGTTCACTTCCCCAGCCTTGCCATGCTGGTTCAAGAGAGAGCATGGTCACATCTGCCCTTCAAATGTAAAACAATCCTTCTTTTTGATGCTTGGCACACATTGGTTTAACACGTATTTATAATTCTTCATATACAAAAAGTCTTACTGAAGGCATAGAATCGTCACTTCCAAGAGGAATGAGCAGTAAAACCACCACGAAAAATCAAGTTTTCAAAGCTAACCAGAAACTCACCTGTCAAAATTATTTAATGACCAAAGCAGGACACATGAATGTCATTGCTAACATTTGTGAAGTATCAGCCAGCTAATGACACGTGCCTACACTAAGATTTTACCACGTATAGCTACTTATGTTAGAAGACTTCTGCACTCTTAAAACTTTATGTCCTCTGTTATTTTGTGACTACAGTATTACAAATCCCAGTTAAAATTCATCTTCCCTGCAAGATGCTGATTCTCATGAAGCAAACAAAAATCCTAAGCAACACCTTCATTAATGAGCTGAGCCCAAAACTTGCATCCTCTGACCCAACTACACAAACCAGCTTAGCAAAACTGAATTTAAACATTTTACATTCACATAGACAGAACTTCACTAAGGTTCTGTTGATCAATCATGCAGTCTCATATAAGCATGTACACTGTGATCACAAGATCTTACATGGTCCTAATCAGATTTGTTATTATCCTGAAGGAATTAAAAAATAATGTTCCCTTGCTCATAAGGAGGAACTAAAATGATAATCATGGCCTGTTTTTTACAATCCAAATTCAAGCCCCCCACACCGCTTTCGGTTTAGCTTGGATCAGGCTTTTTAAGCCCAGCAGATCCCACCACCGGATACCTTTCCAGGCAGGCAAGCATCATCTCCACTTGAACCACTTATGTCACACCCTCCCCACAAAAATTCTTTTTTTACGGATACCCTCACCTGAATAAATTTTAGTAGTAACACAACAGAGAATCTTTCAGCAAGTGGCTGAACACGACAAACAGAATTGTGCTTCTCAGTTATACAAACTCCTGCTGGGACCAACGGCACAGGATCATGAGGGTAAAAACAAACACCAAACCCCACAAAAACCCAGAATTTTGAAGAACATACATGGTTTGAGTACTCAATTCCTGCTTTTTTGCTGTTGTGTTGCAGACCTTGTGAAAAGTACTTTCAAAGTCAACAAATAATCAAAAAGTTAGATAATGTCAAATTGTGAAACATGAAGATGCCACTGAAAAGCTCATTGAAATGGAATGGTTGTTTACACTCTCTGGCAGTTCCATACTTTCCGGGCTCCCTCCTTCAGTGTTCTTCTTGATTTCCATGATAATCACAGAGATATGCTTTAAAGAAAAATGACTTCAGGAGGTACAGTTGCTAGTGGAAATAATCCTGCTTTAATACCGGCATTTGAATTCTGTCCGTGGCCCACTCTCAGCCCCAGAAAACATCTCCTGCATTCAGTGGGGTAACAATGCTGGGGAGAAACCAACTGCTTTAATAAGTTAAGGAGTAGGAGCTCAAAAAACAGGAATGGTCTTTCATTCAGAACATCTCTGTGAAATCATGAATCAGAGACACAAAGGCATACCAAGTTAATTAGATATATGAGGTCACACTGACCATAATATAATTGGAATGCAAAGGGGAAAACAAGTCCTCCACCCACCAAAAGCTGCCCTTTCTCAACTAATTAGTTTTTTAAAAAATACTCTGCCTGTAAGGTGCTGGGAGAGGAAACACAACACACCACGATTTAAAACTACTTTAAAGTTCGGCTAAATTAATTTACATATAAAAAACATTCAAAACAAAAAGCTCGAAAGCTTAAAACCTGCCAGTGCCTCCGCAGTTTGGAAGCCAGTGGCACCACACGGCAATAAGCAGCCGCCCTCCCTTTTCCCAGGAAAACCCGCAAAGTGCAGCTCCCGAGGTGACAGCAGCTCCTCACTCCAGACAGCGAGTCCCACACTGCCCACGTCAGCCTGCGGAGCGAGGCCAAACTAAAGGAAAAGCCACTATTTCAGAAGCTGCTCTCGCAGAGGAGGGAACCGGGCACCGGGAAAACCTCCATGCGCTTTCTTGGCATCTCTGGCAACTACGCTGCCCGTGGAAACACGCAGGGAAAAGTTTGTACTTGTTATATTTCATATGACTGAAAGCCGGCAGTTTGCACAAGGGTCTCTCGTCACCGGTCACTAGCGGGGGAAGAACATCTGGGAGAGGAAAGCGCCAGGCGCACCGGCACCAAAGCGACACCGCCGAGGGGCCCCGCGGGGCGGGCGGGTCACGCGTGGGGCCGGCACGGACACGGCCACCGGGGGATTCCCGAGGGCAGGGGCCGGGGCACGGAGCCGCCCCCGTTACCTGGCGCTGGCGCTGCCGCCGCCCGCGGGGCTCCTCCTGGGGGGACTCCGGCCGAGGCGCGGCGGGCGGC